>JAMAJE010000174.1:0-41349 GCA_023629255.1 Pichia sp. PB3310
GTTCACCGTCATTTTTGCCTTCATCTAATTCATCTTCATCTGATTCATCCATTCTATCTAAATCATCTTCATCTTCAGATTCAGATTCAGATTCAGATTCGGATTTGGATTCAGATTCAGGTTCAGAATCGGAGGGGTCAATATGTTTGGATTTCTTATTTGGCTTTTCAGCAACTACTTCAGCAGTTCTTTTATTACCCTTCTTTTGAATTGCCATTCTTTGAATATAAATTGCTATTGTAAAAAATCTTATATCAAGAGTTTAAGAAGAAAATTTCATATGAAAAAAAAAAAAAAAATTTCATGAAAAATTTCATTAAAAAAAATCTCAATGCGGTAAAGAAAAAAGAATGAAACTTAAACTCTCATTTCTTAACTCTCATCTATTATTGCAACAGGAACACAGAAATTGTTTATAAAATCTGTCCTTTCTGCGTTTACATTATCAATGAGAATTGCAATTGAAGGTTGTGGTCATGGCTGTTTAGATCAAATTTATAAGTCGATTGCCAAAAAACAAGTCGAATTGTTAATAATATGTGGTGATTTTCAGAGCATAAGAAATCAAGCTGATTTGAGATGTATGAGTGTTCCAGATAAGTATAAAAGAATGGGAGATTTTCAGGATTACTTCATTGGTAAAAAGAAAGCACATACCTTTACAATTTTTATTGGTGGTAATCATGAAGCATCGAATTACTTAGATGAATTAAGATATGGCGGATTTGTTGCACCTAATATTTATTATATGGGAAGGTCATCGGTTGTCTGGTATAAAGGTTTGAGGATAGGTGGTTTATCAGGTGTATATTGGCATAAAGATTTTATGAATTTAAATCCATCTGATTATGACTTTCAAAATGATCGTTTTGCCATAAGGTCAGTTTATCATTATAGAAAAGATGATTATTTTAAATTGAGATTACTTGACCAATCAAATAAAATGATTATGGTTTCTCATGATTGGCCTGAAGGTATTTATGATTATGGAAACGTTGATAATTTATTAAAAAATAAACCTTTCTTCAAAAATGACATAAAAAATCATTGTCTTGGCTCACCTTCCAATATGGAGTTACTAAAAAGTATTAAACCAAAATACTGGTTCAGTGCACATCTTCATGTCAGATTTCCGGCCACAGTTGATTGGAATATTACATTAAAGAAACGTGAACTGAATGAAACAGAAAATGATACGAAAAGAATGAAAACCGAAAATACCGAGTTTACTGTTGTGACTGACGAAATCAAATTAGATTTGGTTGACGATTGTAACAATATAGAACATAATAATCAAGATATAAATAATAATGAAATTGAACTTTGCCTAGATGACATGGATGATGTAGACAAGACAAAAGAATTGAATAATAATCCAATTCCAATAAAACAACCGAACCAAGATTTAAAAGCGTTATTACCCACTAAATTTCTTGCATTGGATAAATGTTTACCTCGAAGAAACTATTTAGAAGTTATAGATATTGAAGTTACTGATAAGAATCATATTTCGACAAAAGACAAGAAAAAGCCTTTGTATAGAGACGTCGAATATATTTCATCAGAGCGAGTCATTCAGAAACATAAACAAAGTTTAAATTCCTTAAACTACAATCAACTGCTTAATCCACCATTAGAATTTTTAGACGAACTTAATACAATTAAAACACTATATATTAAAGAATATCAGAATTTAAATAAAGAGGAATACGATTCCTTCTTTAATATACCACTTAATTCATTTGTCAAAACATTATCCCCAAACGAAAAAGTTCATAAAAAAGTCCAAAATCCGCAGACCAAGTTTTTTGAAACTAAATTTTTAGAGGCAATAGAATAGCATTCACATATATTTCAAAAGCTGTGTTGCACATTCACCTAAGTCGCCATCTTCTTTTGACAGTTTAGTGATTAATGATTGGAATTTATCAAAAAAATGAAGCTGGTTATCTGGCACATTATTTTTAAACGGAAGGATTCTCGATAAAACCAAAACAGCACTATAAAGCAATTCAGACTCAACATCTGCTATTTCGAAGATTTTGCTCAAATTATCACAGAATAATTGATTTGTCGCAAGTTTCACTGCGATTATATCAAAGACAGCACTGGAGTAAAATAATGACAGCGACAAATTTTGTAAATCAGTATTTTCTGATAACATTAAATAACATATGATAGAAAAATTTTGATAATATATATCTGATTCAGTTTCCCAATTATAAAGTTTTGCCATACATAATGGTAAGTCAGAAATTTGATGTAATAATTGTAGTGCTGAAAATTGAATATTTTGATCATTTGAACTTAACAAACTTATGATTGAATCAAAACCAAATGTAAAAATAGTTTCCTTAACCCTCTTGTGACCAAGTGAAGCCAAAGCACCTAATGATATAAGTGCATAATAAACATCAAAACTCGAGAAAACTTGTTTTTTCAAACTTGTAAATGGAGTTTCCTTAGGAGTGGATGATGTACCTAAATCGATATCATGTTGAATTAAAATCTCAAGAATAAATGGAACTGGCGATAAAGCAAATTCTTCATTATCTTTACCATAAATTTGATCAATATTAATACTAATTTTAGGACTAGTTAATGCTTTTATTGCAATGGAACGGTACTCAAGATCTTGTTCTGGAATTTCCCCTGAATCGACGACAAATCTTATAAAAGTTTCATGATTATATTTAATATTTTGTGATGTTCCAATTAAGTAGGCAGTTAATAATTTAACAATCTGTTTGCTTTCTTTAATAAATTCAATTTTATGAGACTGATTATCTGAATACTCTAATTTCTGTTTTTGAACATCGGGAAAAATAATATTGTGCATTAATTTTATGCACTCTCCAATCAAACCTTTGGAAGTTTCCAATGATTTAAAAATCGACATTAAATAATTGGAAACAAAATCTCTTTTGATCAATTCTTCAATAACAAATTGAATTTGATTTTCGTCATCCGTTAATTTTGAAACATTTATTTTTTCATTTGTATCAATATCAAAACAATCAATACTATTAGCATCTTTCAATGTTGTGATAGAACGTTGACGTAATTTAGTAACTCTATTAGGAAGAGTCAATGCTGATAATATCGAAATTATCCCATATCGTGTATGCTCTTTGTTCTGAAGTAAAATAAATAAAGTATCTAATATATGTGTTGTTCTTATTTGTTGTTTAATCTGAATATTCGTACATAGCAATGAAAGACCTTCAACCGAACCTTCTAAATTTTTTGAAAGAGATGCTAAAATGATGTTTAGTAGATTTTTTAAGCAGAGCAAGTTAGAATTATTTTCTAAAGTTTCGGATTTAATTAATCTCCATAATTTAATTGTGATAGTAGTTGCATAACATTTGCTTTGCTCCAATTCTTCTGCTGAAGAAGATAAGCATTTTAGAATTATATTGAAGTTCATTGATGCAATTAATGATCTTGATGCTTCATCAACACAGGCATTAGAAAATAAATTTAATAAAATATTGAGATTTTTAATTGATTCTCCATTGATTGTATTAAATTCATTAGATAGTAATGTGACTTCATTTGTAATTAAATTAATAAACGATGCCTTCTTATTAAAAATTCCTGAAGATAAAACAACGTCAAAGGTAAACAATTGAGAAACTATTTTGATTATTTTATAATCGTCAGCTTTCGATGATCTAAGCTCTAACAAGTTATCAATCTTTTCTTCTAAAAGATCGTTCAAATCACTTTGAATACTTTTTAGACGATATAGACACATTGAGGATTCGATTGCAATATAATGATCAAAGCTTAAATATTCCACTAAAAGGTCACATAATTGTGTAGTCTGGGAAACTAATAATGGTTCAGTTTCGTGTTGTAATAATTGAAATAAAGCCCTAAGTAATGGCCTAGAATTTGTTTTTAAATGATTGCTTCTTTCATTATAACTTAGAGATAAAGTCTTAGATAAGTCATTTTTCAACAATTGGATTTGAGTTGCAATGTCTGTATTTGACATCTTGCTAATATTTAAGGAGAATAAACGTAATTGTAATTAGAAGAGAAGAAACATAACAGATATCAAAATTTGTTATCATCGCCAGCTCATCAACAATTCAATATTTAAACTTTAATAATTTATTGTTTGAGTTATTCATGTCAGGTCATGTTGCACGAGGAAAAAAAAATCAAAAAAATCTCGGCCTCTTACGATTTGACCTATTCGATATTTAACAAACATATAATATGAAATGTCAATTCACCAAGATCACTACATTTTCAATAATCCGTTAAATATATATCGTAAAATAATGATTTTCATACATAGTACTCATATAAATAGATCGATGCCTAGGGGTATCAATAAACAAAAAGTAACTTCAAAAAAAGAATGAGATGTTTAATGAATTGATGCAATAACTGAACGCATTTCAAACTCATCTTCCTCATCAAGTTCTGGGCCTGAAGTAACAGGTTTAAGCTTTTGTTCTTGTCTTGCGACTTCTCTCTGAGCAGCTTCAATTTCCATTGTTTTATCCAAGTTCCAATATAAGATCAAGAACAAGAATGCGCAGAAACCACCTGCCGCTGCAATACCTGTGAATGGCCAAATTAAGTTTGGATCAACCAATGCGCCAGAGACACCTTCTGAAATGGCAGATGAGATTGCACTGTTGAATAGGAACAAAGCCATCACCAACCCCTTTGCATTGTCTGGGGCCCTTGTATATGCAATTTCATAAGCAGTCGTGTAGCAAAAACATTCACCGAATGCACATAAACCATAGTTGATAATTTCTAACCATGCAGATAATGGAGATGGTTCATCACATGTAGTTGCATAGTAACCACATGGAGAAGTTTCATAAATTTTCCATTGGATGATTGCAGAAACTGCAGAAGCAAGTGCACCAAGCATAAAACCGACAAAAATCTTGTACACAGGTTTGAAATTGATATTCCAGCGGCGTAATAATGGATATAACACATAATCAAGGAATGGGATAGCAACAACAATAGCAATTTGATTGAAGTTATTAAAAAAATCGTTCGGAATACCCTGGGATGACATTGCACCAGCTTGTGCAGTTAATGTTGAGCCTAACCCAGTATCACTCAAATTGAATATGACCCAGAAACTGAACATCATACATTGAGTAAAGGTGGATTTGTAATCCATAACATCTTGTTTGGTCCAGGAAATTGGAGTTTGCTTTTTCATATGGAAATAAGTTTGACCCCTATCAGCCATATTGGATGGATATGCGTATTCCCAAAACTCTCTTCTCCAGATTCTTTTGATGAAATTACCTCTGAAACAAACATTTAACACTTGCATTGCCTTTTTCAACAACGAACCAGGTGGAGTTTCAGGTTTCAAATGTGGTTTAATGAATAACATACAAACAACAACAATGCAGTACATGATACATGGGCATAAGAACGCTAACCAGTAACCGACATCTCTTGCAGAATATGAAGTTGCAATTTGTAGGAAAGCACCAATGTTGATGGACCAATAGAAAATCATGGTTAATCTCTCAATAGAAGCATCTCTGTCCACATAAACTATTTCACCGCTTGGTTCTCTTCTCAAAACATTGGCTCTGTAAGGATATTGATCAAGCATCAATGGTAACAAGTTAGCTTTGATAAAACCAGTACATAGGGCCAATGATAGAATTGCTAGGATAGTTGGAGCCAAAGCAGGCTGTCCTTTTGCAATAACAGGTGGTAAAGCTGCAATAACAAAAAGAATATGTGAAATAATACCAATCCAAACACCAATCATAATAGCTTTAAATTTACCCAACTTATCATCTGCAAGATAACCACCAAATAATGGCATGACGTAGGCCAAAAATTGTAATAACATAACCAACGCATTTGCATCTTTTAATCCTAAACCTAATGCACCTGCATTACCTGTACCGCCTGGCATAACTCTACCAGTAGTCGAACCATCAGGTAGAGGTCTCATGATGAAATTTGTTAATATACCAGAAGTACCATAGTATGAACCTCTTTCAGCAAATTCACAGACTAGAATCAACATTGCCGCAAGTGTAGGCCTTGTTTTGATATTTCTGTAGCCTAATTTGTCTTGTTCTGTTGCAACAGCTAAACCAGCAGGATTATATTCATCTGCATATTCAGCAATATATTCACGATCTTGTAGTATAATGTATTCGTCATTAAAATCTTTACCTAATAAGGATTTATTCGATAAAGATTTTTTATCAGAGTTATCTATAATTTTTTCGACATTTACATTAATATTATTTGTATCAATAAAATCATAATCATGTAATTTTTCATCTTCCAAAGTTGATTTTTCTTTAAATAAAAATTTTAAATTCTTAAATTTATTTAACATAATGCATGAATTTTAGAATTTAATGAATTTAATGTAAGCTAAGCAAAAGAAAAATAAAGAAAAAAGTATAGTCGATAGAAAAAAGAAATATGAACATGGAGAAAAAGTTAAGAGCAAGAAGTTGTAAATATTAAATATAAACTTCAAAAAGCTTTGTCTTGTATGTTCTGAAAAATTTATTTTTCAAAAATTGTCAAACTGTGGCTATATGAGGCTAAATCAAGAATTACTAAGTTGAATCATCCTCATCACCATAATAAATCATGATATAAATTTAATGAACAATAGAGAATCAACATGGTATATATTAAGGGAGAAATGGAAGAGGGGGCAGCGGAAAAGTGAAAATTAATCTTTACTTATCAATAAAAAGAAAAAAATAGATTCGGCTTTCGAGACTATATGTAGTTGGTTTAGTGAAGCCCAAAATTTTTGTTTCTTTTTCCTGGTATATAATACTCCGAAATCTCACCGCCATAATTTATATTTAATATTTTAACCTTTAAATATCAATTAAAAGCTATCATCATCGAACTATTTTTGATATTCTAAATTCTATATGAATATGAATGGACAAGTAGATCATGTTATTAAGGATTTTAAAATTTGCCAACCTGCATGTAATTCTTAAATCATCATAAGAGAAACATATTATGACGGAAAAACCAATATTAACCAATAACTTTGGCTTTTTAGGGTCCAATACTATGGCATCATTTTTTAAAAAAATTCTGGAGCCTATTTTATATAAGAATACGAATAGTAAACAAGATAAATAAAATTTATTGCATCATATAAATAGATGTTTGGGGGGAAAAGGAGTGAAAATAATTGATGCCTTGCGATGAGAAGGCTCATTTGCTTTATTTATAATTTAAAAATTTAAGGGGTTTTTTTTGCATTTACGCGGATATTATTGCATTGCCGCGTATAAATAAATAATTATTAATAACTAGTAATATTACTGCAAATAAATAAATTCTAATACATAATACTAAAATTATTAATTAATTTATTATTCATCGCATTTGCATCTCACATTTGACTTAAGATTAAACGTCGCGTCGATAATATAATAATCTACTAAATTTTAAGAAGAACAAATCTTTTGTACTACACATTAATGATCATCAAACTCATTATGGAGTAGTAATATATCAATTGATTTGATTCGATTTGATCTGATTCTTATAAATACTTCATGTTCTACAAAAAAGTTATCAACTTGTAAGTCATGAATATCAATTCTATTATACTACTCCCCCTTCATTGGTATTTCCTTTGGGCTATTACAATACCCTTATGTTTAACATTTATACCACCTAAACCCTATAGGAAATATTTATCTTGTATAATCTTATTTTCAATTTTGATAAAGGCTCAATTTTTTTATAAAATAAATTCAAATAACTCAAATATTTCAATTCCTTTAATTCTACAAGGAGTTTTAATTAATTTATTTTTTTATACTTTTAATTTATTCTTTTTAGTTGAATATCCTGAATTAACAGATTATAGACCAAAGATTGAATCTTTAAATTATGTTAAATCTTTAAAATTGGGCAGTTGGAAAAAATTTATTTGGTCAATTCAACGTTCAATTTTAGTTACTCTAATAGGTAATGGTTGGAATTGGCAAATTTCTTCAAATTCTTTTAATGAAAAAAATAGATTAGTTAATAATAAATCAAATTGGTTAAAAAATTTTATTTTTAATAAACTTTTATTGAAATATACAATTTATGATGTTTTTTTTCATTTATATATTTCAACAGATTATATTAAATCAAATGGTTGTGATATAGATCATCTAAATGATTTAATTTTTTTCAATCAAGACTCAAAAATTTCATTTTTTAAACAATTAATTTTGGCATTTGGTTCAGTTTATTGTATTTATTTTGGAATCGATATTTTATATGATATTTCAATTTTTATTAATGTATTTCTTTTAAAAACTTCAAATTTAAATGATTATTATCATTTATTTGGCTCATTTAAAAATGATTATACTATTAAATCTTTATGGGGTAATGTTTGGCATAAATTAATGTATCAATTAGCCGTTCCACAATCAAAATATTTAACTGGTTGTGATTATAAAGCAAAACATTTAAATAAAAATCCAAGATTCGGAAATGAAGTTTGGAGAAAATATTTAATGTATTTTATGGTTTTCATATTTACTGGTTTATTTCATGCTACTGGTACTTTAAATATGCCTTGGTCAAATGGTTTAAACTATAATATTAATATACCATATCATCATTATTTCATTAATCATTTACCTTTTTTTACAGCAAAATGTTTTTATTCATTCATTTTTTTTCCAGCTCAATTTATTTTAATATTAATTGAAAATTGTGTTCAATATTTATTTAAGAGGATGATTAATATCAAATTACCACATAGCTTAAAAATGATAATTGGATTAACTTGGATAGCTCTTTCTGAAATGTATTTACTACAGCTTTATATGGATGAGTTGGTAAAATCTGGTTTTGATATCAAAGAATTAGTAGTACCTTTTACTCCAGTTCATTTAATATTTAGTTACTGTGATATTAAATTTTAATCAATTTGAATTGAGATCAAATTAATTAAAATTAAATTTAATTATATATATATACTCTAGATGGACAGGTAATTATTAGTTTGTACGGCATCCCAATTTCAGCCCTGTGCGGATTAATGAATTTACTCTTTTGAGCTATTCCCGTAATCAGTAAGGATCACAATTTTAGAAGCAGCTTTCCACACAAGTAATATTTTAAAATTTAAAGATAACATCCTAATCTTTAAAGGGTTGTTCATTGTTTAGATTAAAAAATTACATCCATAGATATACATAGATATGTAAAAATTATGCACTATCGAAACCATTTTTTCTTATCAGTCATCCATCACATTTGTAGTTATATGCATGTAAAATTATTAACGAAACATATATAATAATTATTCTTTTTAGAATAGACTGTCAAAGAGAATGATCATATATGTAAAGGTCATCTAACAAATTTATCTGTAGATTATCATAATCTAAATATGTGGCTCAAACTTGGTAAATAAATAATTTAATTGAGTTTGATAATTAAATCAATCCCAATAATTTCGTCCCGGTTAAGCTGAATAATTTAATTCTTTTGGATCCTCTAAGACTTTATAAATACTATAAACACTATAAATTGGTAATGTTCTGCTCATTTCATTTTGGATTCTGTAAAGTTCTTATTTTCAGGTTGTTGATCTAATCTTAATATTATTCATAAAATTTTGTTTGATTATTACTTTCTTTGACCAATAGATTAACAATGTCAAATATTATTTATAATATGGATAGTGCTGATAAAACAAATGACTACAAAATAGATGAAAAAAAAGTAACTAATGTTCAAGATTTGTCTGGTCATTCTTCTGACGAGGAATATATCATTTTCGAAGACCGTGAATATATTGCTGAATATGCAGATGAATATAATCCTGCTGGTTTAGCTGTTGCAACAGAACAAGACAAATTAGGCTACAGGAATATCAAAACAAGGCCTACACTTGCGGCAATGTTGATTCTAGTCTGTGAATTTGCTGAAAGAGGTTCATACTATGGAACTACTGGTATATTAACAAATTTCATCATGAGACCTCTACCTGATGGTTCGACTACTGGTAGAGTTATGCCAGGCGGTACAGGTAATGCAGGTGCATTAGGTTTAGGATTAAAAGATGCAAATGCGTTGGTTATGTTATTACAATTTTTGGCCTACGTCATGCCATTATTTGGTGGTTATCTTGCAGATGATAAGTTGGGTAAATTTAAAGCTATTATGATTGGTGTTTGGATTGGTATTATCTCACATGTTTTATTTATCATTGCAGCTTTACCACCTGTTATTGCAAAAGGACAGCCTGCTTTGGCTCCAACTATCCTAGCAATTCTATCATTGGCCCTATGTACTGGTTTTATCAAAGCTAACTTGTTACCATTGATGCTTGATCAATATCCTTACAGAGCCAATGTTTTGAGAAGAGAACCAAGCGGCGAAATAGTTTATGTGGACAGAGATGCTTCTATTGAGAGATTAACCATGATTTTCTATTGGTCCATCAACATTGGTGCTTTCCTACAAATTGCAACCTCATATTCTGCAAGAGATGTCGGTTACTGGTTAGCGTTCTTATGCCCATGTATCATGTACTGCATTGTTGTTATTTGTATGTTATTCATTAAACCACATTTGAAACCTGAAACTCCTGCTGGCTCGTTGTTGAAAAAGGCAATGCAAGTGTTAAATGTTTGTTTCAGAGGTAATTTCATCAAAAGAATCTGGAGAAGAGAGTTTTGGGAATACGCATATCCATCCAATATGGCTGATAGGGGTCAAACTTATTTCCATATGAAAAAGCAAACTCCAATTTCCTGGACCAAACAAGATGTTATGGATTACAAATCCACCTTTACTCAATGTATGATGTTCAGTTTCTGGGTCATATTCAATTTGAGTGATACTGGGTTAGGCTCAACATTAACTGCACAAGCTGGTGCAATGTCATCCCAGGGTATTCCGAACGATTTTTTTAATAACTTCAATCAAATTACCATTGTTGTTGCTATCCCACTGCTCGATTATGTTTTGTATCCGTTGTTGCAACGCTGGAATATCAATTTCAAACCTGTGTACAAGATTTTTGTCGGTTTTATGCTTGGTGCACTTGCTTCTGCAGTTTCTGCAATCATCCAATGGAAAATTTATGAAACTTCTCCATGTGGTTACTATGCAACTACATGTGATGAACCATCTCCATTATCTGCATGGTTAGAAATTATCAACTATGGTTTATGTGCATTGGGTGAATGTTTTTGCTACACGACTGCTTATGAAATTGCATATACAAGGGCCCCAGACAATGCAAAGGGGTTGGTGATGGCGTTATTCCTATTCAACAGTGCAATCTCATCTGCCATTTCAGAAGGTGTCTCTGGCGCATTGGTTGATCCAAACTTAATTTGGCCATTCACAGGTATTGCAGCGGCAGGTGGTTTCTGCGCATTCTTGTTCTTGATCTTATATTGGAACTTGGATAAAACAATGGAAATTGAAGCTGCTCAGAGAGAAGTTGCAAGGCAAAAAGCCACCATTTCAGAACTTGAAAAAAGTGAAATTCAATCTCTAGTTAGATCCTTAAGCAGATAGATTTAAAAAAATACCAAATAAAGTTTAAATAAATGAACCTGTTTGAACAATTGATTGATAGCTTTTTTCCATGTGTTTTAGTTTTTTACTTTTATAGTGTTTACTGTTTAATGATTTTTATTTGTTTACTCCTTTGATTATTATTTTCTGAGAAATGATTTATAATAGTGTACTTTATACTTCAAAAAATCGAAACTCTTACATTATGAGTGTCATTTCGAAAGCAAAACACCTTTTTTAAAATCCATTGGGAAAGATCACATATCCCTCTAGTATAATATAAGAAGAATCAAAGTATGTTTGCTGCATTAGATTTTTTAACATACTCATTTAAAATGTGGCTGGCTAGGGTATCTGATATTTTGTTGTTTTTTTTTGTTTCTTTCATTCAACACCCTAATAGCTATTGGATTGCTCTATAATAATTTACTAATATGATAAAAACTTCCAAATGAATCGTTTGAACTTTTTTTTTTTGCTTTTTACGAAGTTTATAACAAATTTACACATTACTAAAGAAAAGAAATAAATATTCAACACACAAAGATGGTATTAAATAAAACTACTTAAATTGAGTTTTGTACACCGATAGATTTAACATATTCAATATTTTCAGTAGTTTGTAAATTGCCACATATATTATTAACAGCACTTGTAGCAATTAAATATTCATATTTTGAAGATGGTGGTAATAATTTAAATTCTTTTC
Source organism: Pichia sp. PB3310 (assembly GCA_023629255.1). NCBI lineage: Eukaryota > Fungi > Ascomycota > Pichiomycetes > Pichiales > Pichiaceae > Pichia > Pichia sp. PB3310. The sequence goes on from JAMAJE010000174.1 coordinate 12,260, forward strand.
TCCAATCTACATCTTCTATTTTAGCCTTTGGATCATTCTTTAATCTTTCTTCATTATCTTGTTTGACTTTAGCTTCCCATTTATTAATTTTGGCAATGTCTCTATTTAAATTTCTTTGGAAATAATTTAAATTACCTAAATTATGATTAAAATGATTAATCGCTTCATTTAATTGATTAGTCGATTGTTTTATACTTTCATAAGTTGAAGGGCTAATTGATAAATTATCTAATTGATTATTAGAATCATCTAATTGGAATTCTTGAATTTTTAAATTTGTTAAATGATTTGATTTAATAACAACTGTTAATTCTTCTAGTATATTTTTATATGATAATCTATTTTCAATTAAGTTTTTAGCAATAAATTTATTCTCAGATTTAATTGTTTTTAAGAAAGCGTCACTTAATTTAAAACATTTTAAACTTAAATAACCATCAGTAGATTTTGAAGGATCATAAACAATTAATAAAGAAGGAATTTCACTTTTATCATTTCTAAAATTTTCCTTTAATTGATATAATGCTTCAACAACAGATTGTGAAATAAATTTACCACCTGTTGAACAAACAAACCAACCTAAAAGGTTTGCAGTATAATTTGAAGCTTTTAATTTAGTTAAGTAATCATATTGAAATCTTGAATTTGAAGTTTTCAAATTGAAAAAATCATCAGTATTATTATAAACTGGAAATGAAATAGCATGTGTAATACTAATTATATTTGATTCAACACCATCAAAACCATAAATTGGACCAGTTGTAATATTTGCAGTTGAATTTTCACCAATACTTGCTAATTTAAGAGCAACGCTGGCATTAATTTTAATAGTATAAGAAGGGGAAACTTCAGCAGATGATTCCTGAACAGCAGACATTGAGTATGTTTCTTTTATTCAATATAAGTTGATATTTTTATCTTTTAATTAATTGTTATTAAATTATATGTAATAATTTATTAATTTAATTGTTTAAATCAATCTGTGTGTCGACATTGAAAAATTTTCGAGTGAGAAAAACATGAAATTTTATAATTGATAATTAAATAAATAATTGTCATAATATGACAATTTCTAATTGTCGCAGTATTTTCTTTTTTTTTCATTTTTTTCATCGAAAATTTCAAATTCTTCAATCTTTTCCAAAGAGTCAGAGATTGGCAACACAATCTTAAACATTGTGATCATTCATTTACTGATTTTTTTCTTTGAAAGTTTGTTTCTTTTAGTAGAATTCTTTCAAATCCAGTATATATATACAACTTACAAAATGTCTGAACAACAAGTTGATCAAGTTGCAGATGCTTTACAAAAGACTTACTTAGATGAACCAACTGGTGAATATGTCTCAAAGTCTGAATTAAAGAAAAGACAAAAATTAAGAGCTCTTGAAATTAAGAAAGCTGAAAAGGCAAAGAATGCTGCAGCAACTGCTCCAAAGATTGCTAAACAAGTCGATGAATTAGCTAATGTTAATCCAGCTCAATATTTTGAAATTAGATCTGCTCAAATTAATAGTTTAAGACAACCACATACAGAATCTAATCCATATCCACATAAATTTCATGTTGATACTGAATTTGCTGATTTTATTGAAAAATATAACCATTTAAAGAAAGGTGAAACTTTAACTGATGTTAAAGTTAGTATTGCAGGTAGAATTATGGTTAAAAGAGAAGCTGGTCAAAAATTAAAATTTTATAATTTACAAAATAATGGTATTAACCTTCAAGTTATGGCTCAAGCTCAAGATGCTGATGGTGATTATGCTGAAATGCATAAACTTTTAAGAAGAGGTGATATTATTGGTGTTGAAGGTTATGCAGGTAGAACTAATCCATCAAAAGGTGGTGAAGGTGAATTATCAGTTTTTGCAACTAAAGTTCAATTATTAACTCCATGTCTTCATATGTTACCAACTGAACATTATGGTTTTAAAGATCAAGAAGCAAGATATAGAAAAAGATATTTAGATTTAATTATGAATAAAAGATCTAGAGAAATTTTCCTTGCAAGATCAAAAATTATTCAATATATTAGAAAATTTTTAGATTCAAGAGATTTTATTGAAGTTGAAACTCCAATTTTAAATATTATTGCTGGTGGTGCTACTGCTAAACCATTCCTTACTCATCATAATGATTTAGATATGCAAATGTTTATGAGAATTGCACCAGAATTATACTTGAAAGAATTAGTTGTTGGTGGTTTAGAAAGAGTTTATGAAATTGGTAGACAATTTAGAAATGAAGGTATTGATATGACTCATAATCCAGAATTTACTACTTGTGAATTCTATCAAGCATATGCTGATGTTTATGATTTAATGGATATGACTGAATTATTATTCTCTGAAATGGTTAAAGAAATTACTGGTGATTATAAAGTTAAATATCAACCAGAAGGTCCAGAAGGTGAAACTTTAACGTTAGATTTCTCTAGACCATGGAAAAGGGTTAATATGATTGAAGAATTAGAAAAAATTTATGAAGTTAAATTCCCATCTGCTGATACTTTCCATACTGATGAATTTAATGTTTTCTTAAAGAATATTTTAATTAAAAACAAAATTGATTGTCCACCACCTTTAACCAATGCTAGAATGTTAGATAAATTAGTTGGTGAAATTGAAGATGCATCTATTAATCCAACTTTTATTTTTGGTCACCCTCAAATTATGTCTCCATTAGCTAAATATGATAGGGAGATTCCAGGTTTATGTGAAAGATTTGAAGTTTTCGTTGCGACTAAAGAAATTTGTAATGCATACACAGAATTAAACGATCCATTTGATCAAAGAGCAAGATTTGAAGAACAAGCAAATCAAAAAGCTCAAGGTGATGATGAAGCTCAATTAATTGATGAAACTTTCTGTAACGCGTTAGAATATGGATTACCACCAACTGCTGGTTGGGGTTGTGGTATTGATAGACTGGCAATGTTTTTAACTAATTCTAATACTATTAGAGAAGTTTTATTATTCCCAACCTTAAAACCAGATGCTCTTATTAAAGGTGATGAAAAAAAATAAATCTTTCACATGGAACATATTATAATGAGTAAATAATTAAACAATTTAATATTTTTTTTTCCTTTCAAATTTATTATTATATATTATACACAAACATTGTTTTATAAAAAATTAGATAATAATTTAGCCTTCAACATTAATTAATTCCTATTTTTGATTATTATTTAACAATTTTTAGCTGTCCTTTTCTCTTTAATTCTAAGGCCTTTTTATATGGAGGAGCGGTAGGAGATTGGATTGGATCTAAACTTAAACTTTTGAAATTTTCATCTAATGTATAAGTAGCATCGGAATCAACTGAATTTAAATCACCACAAGCTATAAAAGGTGCAACTTTTCTTTCTTCATTATCAAATAATAAATTTTCATTTAAACTTGCCCTTCCAATTTTCATATCTTGAAAAAATTCTTCAGTTGATAAATTTGATTTTAAAGATGGAACCCAACCATCCCTTGGTTTATAACCTATACAAACTATGAAAGCTTCTAATGAACTTCCTCTTGAAGATCTTGGTTTTGCACAAATCACTTTTTCAAATAAATATCCTAATTGACTATATAATAAATCGATATCTCTACCTCTAAAAATTTTTGCAACAAAAGTACCACCATTTTTTAAAATACATGTTGCGAGTTGTAATGCACTTAATATTAATTGAGCTTGAATATATTCATCTAAATCATGTAAACCAGTAACATCAGGAGCACCATCAGAACAAACAAAATCTGCCTTTTCACCTTCAAAAATATCCATAATTTTTTCTAATGTTTTAGGATGTGTTATGTCTGCTTGTAATTCTATAACATGATCTATTGGTGACATTGGTTGTAAATCAACAGCAACTATTTTAGCATCTTCATTTGAACCATCTTTAAAAATTTCTCTACTTAAAACTTGAGACCAAGAACCTGGTGCAGCACATAAATCAACGACTCTTTTAACATCTTTAAAGAGATCAAACTGTTCATTTAATTGTAATAATTTGAAAGCCGAACGAGCTCTCCACCCTTCTTCTTTTGCCTTTCTGTAATAAAGATCTCTTTTATCTTTACTACTTTTACCCATTAATTAATTTTAAGTATTTATAATACTAGTTTTATAAAAAAATACCATGAAAAATGCATATTTAAAAGGTAGAAATTCAAAAATATATTGAAAAGTGAAAAATCATGAAGGGAAAAGGGAGAAAAAACAATTCACCAGTACACCAACATGCATTCTTTTTTTTCTGATTTTATATATGTTATTTTTTCTAGTGCGTTTTTCAATGTCGTCGAATAAGAATGACATGAATCTATAATATAACATTTATCATGATGATTTAAGATTGAAATAATTATATTTTATTATTTTGAATCTATTTGTGAATTAATTATTGTTTAATAAGGTCATCATGATTGTTACATCTTTTAGAACATCTAGGCTAGGTTTAAAAATACGTCCAGCCACTTTTTTCTCATGTACAAGATCATTTTCTGTATCTCAAATAACGAAACAAGATAAAGTTGAAAAATCTTCAGATTTAGAAAAAGCCCTTGAAGAGTTAGCAGAATTAAAAGTTTCATCATCAAATATTCCACAATTAGACGCAGAAACGCTTGCAACATCTAATCTTATAGATACATTTGAAAATTATAAACCAAAAGTTTTAACTGAAGAAGTTATTGCACCAGGTACAAAATCTCCAATTCCAATTAATGCAGAGTTAAATTATTATGCACCATTAAAACACGAAGTTAAATATGGTGATTTAAAAGCAGAAGTTATATTTAAATGTTTTGATCCTGTTAATCTTGAATTCTTCTGTGATTTTGCTTTAAGAGCTGCTTATTATTTAGGTTTACCTGCAACTGGTCCAAAGCCAATTCCAACAAAAAGAGAAAGATGGACTGTTATTAGAGCTCCTTTCGTTCATGCAAAATCTAAAGAAAATTTTGAAAGAAAAACTCATGGTAGAATGATTAAAATTTGGGATTCAGATAATGAAGTTGTTGATCTTTGGTTATCTTATTTAAAGAAAAATTCAGTTTGGGGTGTAGGTGTTAAAGTTAATATGTACACACAAGAAGCACTTAAATTATCTGAAAAGATGGCTGAAATTGAAACTACAAAACAATCTCTTAATGATCTTACTTCATCAATTGAAACATTATCAAAAGATATTACAAATCCCGTTTCTCAAAAGGTATTGGAATTATTAAAAGATCCTGTCTTTACAAAACATCTTTCTGAAAAGGAAATAAATCAAATTAATGCTAATACTAAATAATGGATAAAACATATGAATTAATAATTATTAATGGGTTAATACGTTATAAATCTATATGTGTATTTTTTTTTATTTTTTTTCATTTCATTTATTATCCTTTTATAAATAGATTATTCAACATGTACATAAAATAATAAACTTTATCCGATTATATGCGTGTAATTTCTCAAAATTGTTTGCAGTACTTTTCAAAGATGATCTATTGAATCTTGATATAAAGTTCAAATCTCTACATATATACTTTCCTTATATGTCAATTCCAAATTTGGTATTTTATTTCGGTGTTACCAAGGATATACTTTCCTTATATTTTGTTGAGGGTGTAAAAAACCGACAAAGTGATGATCTTATATTTTATTTAAAAAACATTCATCCTTCTTGATTGAGCTAATTCATATTGGTATTAATTTACCATTTTTGTATTTTGATATAAAACTTGTAAATATATATATATGTATATATTATTATCCATACATATCCCAACCTTCTTCTTCTTCATCATCATCATCATCAATAACTATAGGTAATTCTTTTTTTTTCTTTATCGTGACATCTGTTCTACATAATGGACAAGTTTTATTTAATTTTAACCAAGGACCAATACATTCTAAATCAAATCTATGCTTTGAATTACATGGTAATTCAACCACTAATGGATGTTTATCATTTTTGTAATCATTAGTACAAATTGGACATGCATCATCATCTTTTAATTTTTTAATATTAACTCTTTCTAGTGTATCAAAAAATGAATCATCAACACCTTTATTTTTATTATTAAGATCATCTAATGTAACTATGCCATTAACATTAGAAGCTGATTGAAGCATAGATTGTAACATCTCAAGCATATGTGGTTCAATTGGTAGATGAGTATTATTATTATTATTAGTATTATCTATATTATTTATATTATTTATATTTTCATTATTCAAATTGATAATATTTGTTGAATATGTTGGAATATTTAAAAAATTATTTAAAGCTTGTTGTAATGTTAAATGTCGTTGTCCATTATGAGATTGCTGTTGTTGTTGGTGTTGTTGTTGTCGTTCGTTTGAAGTCTCCAAATTATTGTTATTCAGATTATGTTCATACTCATATGTAGACATTTTTCTTATTATTTTATTGATGAATTTTAACAAAGGTTCATTTCATTAATCGATAATTAGTTTAGTTTGGTGCATTTATTTTGTATACTAAAGGCAAATAAAATTGATCTGCGCGTTTTGCTAATATTATAATTATAAAATCCTATATTAAAGCAGTGTATATTGTATTGTATTGTATTGATATGAAATGAAAAATATATTATATTGAACAGATATAAAGCTGAATTTTTTTTTAAATATTTATAGGTGAATATAAAATTTACCAATTATGGATGAAACGAAATTTACAATTATAACATCATTGATCTTAATTTCAATTATATTAATTTTAGTTAGATTGATCTATATATTACCATGTACAAAATTTGGGAAACATATTTCCAATCCTGAATTAACATTATTATCATCATTAAAAGTAAATGATAATAAACGTAAAATAATGATTCTTTTAGGATCAGGAGGTCATACAGGAGAAATGATAAGGATATTAGGACAATGGAGTAAAGGTATAAATAAATTAAAAAGAGAATATATTATAACTTCTGGTGATTCAACATCCATTAATAAATTGAAATATTTTGAAAAGGAACAATTAAAAAGTATAGAAAACAATGATTATAAAATTACAGAAATTTATAGAGCAAGAAATATTGGTGAAGGTAAATTAAAAGCAATTATCAATACCTTAATTAGTTTTAAATCAACCATTAATAATATAATAATAAATAGGTTATATAATCAAACTGATATTTTTTTAACTAATGGACCAGGTACCGCTATTCCAATTGCATATATGATATTTATATTAAAATTTTTTGGATTGTGTGATACTAAAATTATTTATATTGAAAGTTTAGCACGTGTTAAAGAATTAAGTTTAACTGGATTCCTCATTTTACCAATAAGTGATAGAATTTTAGTTCAATGGGAGCCATTATCAAAAAAATATAAAAGATGTGAATATTATGGAATATTGGTATGATTATTTAATTAATTTTTAGAAATTTTTGAATTTGAATTAATTAAATTTGATTTTTTATTACTAGATTCAGCATCATATTTTGAAAGTTTAATCAATTGTTTATCAACAATTGTTGAAATTTTCAATAATTGATCATTTGAAAAATCTTTTGAAGTCATCGTAGATTGTATTGCCCAACAAATTCTGATCGGATGTTTATCAATAATTATTAAACATGGATATTTATATGAATCATTTGATGAATTTTTAATTTGTGAATTATAAATAATAGATGCAATTTTTTCAGTTATTTTTCTATTTGTAAATTCAATAAAACCAAATTTACCTGTATTTTCAGTAAATAAAGAAGATATCGAAGATTTATCAAAATCAGATGATAAGTTTATAAAATAATCTTTAATTTGATATATTGATAAATTCGATGGATTACCAAAAAAGAATAATGATTTAATTGAATTATTCTTTGGAATATATTGTAAATTACCATTAAATGGTAATGATTTTATTAAACTTAACAATTCTTTATTTGAAATTGAAGAATTATTTGAGTTAAAATTTTGTTTTATTTTTTGTTTTGTTTTTATATCTGAATTTAATTCTAATTTATCATTATTATTATTATTATTATTATTATTATTATTATTATTATTATTATTATTATTATTATTATTATTATTATTATTATTAATTAATGATTGTAAATTATTTTCAAGTTTTAATTTTGAATCTTCATTATCAATTAAATGAGATATTTCAGTATTTGAAAATTTTTGTTTTAATTGTCTTGAATTATATAATCTACTAGTTAAATTTTTTGCATTTGTAACTATATCATCAATATTTTGAATTCCATTATTCTTATTATTATTATTATTATCAAATTTAGCTAATTTTAATAAATTATCCCTTGTATTTAAATCAATTCCGAAAGTTAAATCTAATAAACAGGATTGACAACAATTTTTAGATCTTGCACAAGTTAAACAAATAATAGTTTTTTTTAAAGATGCCATTGAATTTAAATTTTTACCCTTTTCAGAATTCCATTTAAAAACTGTAAATGGAGTTGAACAAATTTTACATTCAGCACCATTTTTTTGTCTTTTCATTTCAACATATTGATTTGATCCAAGACATGAATCACAAACAGCAGGTGTTGATTCATCATCATGATAATTTGACATTGTTTATCAAGATAATATATAATATATATAGATATTTAAAAATAAAGAAATAAAAAGTAATAATGAAAAATTGATAATAACCGATATAAATTTATCATCATGTAATAATAAATAATAAATAATTTCTCATTTTTTTATTTTTTATTTTTTATTTTTTATCTTTTATTTTTTATTTTTTTAAGTATTAAGTATTAAGTATTAATTATTAAGCATTAAGCAAAGAATGAATGAATGAATGAATGAATTTAAAGGATTTCTTTTAAATCAATATGACTGACTACAACAAAGATTTAAAAAAATTTTTTTACAATTTTTTACTAAATATATAAATAAGAACTAAATATAAATAACAAACACAAATTAAAGAAACACATTGATATCAGGGTTAAAAAGCTCTGTCAAAGTTTTTTTCTTTCATGAATTTTCAGGTGAAGAAATTCGTTGTTAAAAAAAGGTTATCATCATTTCAATGTAATATTTATTTTGTGTCTATTTTTTTATTATTTTATTATTTTAAATAAATAATTATGGAAAAACAACACATGCTATCATCTGATGGCAATGTCTGTTTTGTTTTGTTTCGCCTTGCCTTATCTTGTATTCAAGGAATGAATATTATTGTAAAAGAAAAGAAAAAAGAGGTAAAAAAAAAAGAAACCTTTTCAACAAAAAACTCTTTAAGAATGAAAAATGAAAAATGAAAAAGGGCAGCAGACAATTGCCCTTTTATTCTCATATTTAATGTTTAATACTTAATATTATATATTATATATTATATTATATGTGACTAATTAATTAAATTTATCAGCTTAAAATAGTTAATTTAAATTTCTCGCCGGTCAGGGCTTTTTTCTTTATATTTTATTTTGTACCCTTGCTGTCTATGGGGGTTTTGTCTTATGAATGATTGATTTCATTTATTGATAATTATATATTATATCATATTTTATGTTATTTTATTTTATTTTATTCATATATGTATTATATTTATAATTATAATATAAAAAAGTATTCTACTGATGATGAAAGATTCCCATCAGATTGTTACTTTACAAACTACTACACAAAATTCATCTAATTCAACTTCAACAACACCCCAAACACCGGTATCGGCTATAAATAATAATAATATTAATAATATTAATAATGCCAATAACATTACTAATACTAGTAATAATTCAAATTCAAATTCAAATTCAAAATCTAAAACTATTAAACCACCTGGTTCAAATACAGTAAGGGTATCAGTTGCTTGTGATCGTTGTCGTAAGAAAAAGATAAGATGTTTTTATGAAAATGATAATGATAATAATTCTAATAATAATTCTACTACTACTACTATTACTACTACTAATAATAATAATGATAATAAAAATAATAACAATATTAATGGTTTAAATAATAAGAAACAATGTGCTAATTGTAAAGCTGTTGGTTTAGAATGTATATTTACTGATAAATTGGCTAGAAAGGCATTCCCAAGAGGTTATACAGAATCTTTAGAAGAAAGAGTTAGAGAATTAGAATATGAAAATAAAAAACTTCAGAAATTATTATCTTTAAAGAATAATGATGACAATAATAATAATAATAATAATAATAATAATAATGAAATTAATAATTTTAATTCCAATATCTTAATTAAAAAAGAATCTCCACAAGATCGTGAAATGAGAGATATAATAGATTTAAATGATTCCGAAATGAATGACTCTAATAATTCTAATATTAATTTGGGAAATAATGATATAAATAATGTTAAAATACGAAATTTTAATAACTTAATGAATAATAATAATAATAATAATAATAATAATGATAATAGCAACAGTTTTAATAAAATTAATCCACTTATAAATAACATGAATAATAATGACAATGATATTAATAATAATGCCAATAATAATACTAATAATTTTTTACGAAATTCAGCTTCTATTTCTCCAACGCCTTTAAATGCTTTAAATTCAGAGAATATTTCAAAATTAGATGTTGATGATAAATCTTCATTCTTAAATTTACATACACATGATGAAAATTGTAATTGTGGTATGCATCATTCTGTTATAAATAGACCAGTTTCAATTGCTGGTTCTGTCGATATAGATCATGGCGATTTAAGTGATGATGAATCTCTTTATTCTGCTGATAGTTATTATGCCCGTCAAACTGGTCCGTTTCATTCATTTAATAATAATAATAATATTAATAATATCAATAATACCAATACTTATAATATTAATAATAATAATAATACTAATATTAATAATAATAAATATAATATAAATCATTCAAATAATAATTCTATTCATAATTCACCAAATTATTATAATGATCCACTGAATTCTCCAATTAATTATGATAATATTAATAATTCAAATATTTATAATGATAATAAAGATAATGATGATAATAATAATAATAATAATACTAATAATACTAATATTAAAAATAGATTTGTTTATAATCCTAATTCATTTGAACAAATTAATGCACCTGGTGCAGCTGCTGCAATTTCACTTCAAAATAAATTAAGGACAAAAAATTTCTTAAATTTAGCAAATTTAATTGCTGCTTCAATACCTAGATCAACAGAAGAAACTTTATTTATACCAACTTTATTAGCTAGAATTATTAAAACTCATGGTTTTGATTCAAAAGCTCCTTATTTAACTGCTAGATCAATTGCTTTATTAAAACAAGCTTATAATGAAGATGAAAGATATAATTTATTTCCAATCACTTTTAATGGTGTTAATTTTAATGATTTAAATAAAAATGAATCAAAAACTTTCTTCCAAAATTTAAATTTACCAAATAATATGAATTTAGATATTTGTATTACAATATTTTTTAATACTTGGAATACAATTATACCAATTTTAAATAAAGAAATTTTTATGAATAATTATAAAAGATTTATTAAAAGTAGAGATTTAAATTATGATGATGGCGAATTAGTTGGATTTGAAAAATTTGGTGAATTATTAGTTATTATAACTTGTTTAGTTATGATTTCAAATGAAAGGAGTAATATTGCAAATAAATTTTCAAATAATTCAATTTTAGAATTAAATGAAAATTCATTAAATGATAATGAAAAAAAATTTTCAAGTAATAGTGAAATTTTACAATTTTATGATCATTTAATTAAAAAATTAATTCAATCAAATATGTCATCAATCTGTTCAATTTCTTCATTACAAATAATTACAGTTGAATTATTATATTGTTTAACAACTGATGATTTATCAACAAGTTATGAATTAAGAGGTAGAATGATTACAATGTGTCAACAATTAAGATTACATAGATGTCCAGCTGCTGTTTTAGGATCAAATGGTTCAAGTGTTTCAAAATTACAACAAGGTGAAAGACGTATTTTATTTTGGTGTATTTATACATTAGATAGTTTTAGTGCATTTATTTTAGGTGTTCCAAGATTATTGAAAGATTATGAAATTGAATGTGCATTACCATCATCATCATCAAATGATAAAGAAAATCAAGAAAGTGATATTAGTTTAATTACATTTAAAAATAATATTCAATTATCATTAGTTGGTAAAGTTTGTGATATGGCTTTAAGTGTTATGAGATATTCTAAAATTTTAGGTACAATTGTTGATTCAATTTTTAAAAGAAGTGAAGGTTTAAAACAAACTAATATTAATGAATCAAAATGTTTAATTATGGAAGATTTATTAGAAACTTGGAAAAGAAATTTACCTAAAAATATTTCATTTGATAATGAATCAATTATTAATTCAAAAAATTTTAATTTAATTGATAATTTTAATGAAAATCAGTTAACATTATATTATTTATATTATCAAGCTAAAGCATTAATTTATATGCCATTATTAGCAACTGAATCTTCAAAATTTAATTTAACATCAAGTAAATGTTCACCTGCTTTTATAAGTATTCAACAAGCAACAACATCAATTTTAACAACAATGAAAATTCTTAATAGTAGTGAACATAATTATTATTTTTTACCATTACCAATTAATATTGCAAGACAAATGGCTAGATTTTCGTTATTAGCAGCGAAAAATGCATTAGAATATACGAGAGGTGGATCATTATTTCAAGAAGCTAAATTATTATTAAATTTTATAATTAATGAATTAAAAATTGAAAATAAAATTGGATTATTAGGATGTTTATCAAATAATTGTGTTAGTTGTTTAGAACATGCGATTGAAGCTATATTATCACAACCTAAACCTAATGGAAATTCAAATATTGAGGTGATTGAAAATATTAAAAAAGAAAATAAAAATATTATCACCAATAATAATAATAATAATACTAATAATAATAATAATGTTAATACTACTACCATCATTAATAGCAATAATAATAATACCATTGCTAATAATAGTAGTAATGCAAATAAATTAAAGAATTTGGGATCACCATTAAAAAAGGAAAGTTTTAATAATTATGTTAATGGAAATAATAGGAAGAAGAAGAGTAATTTAAGAGTCAATATCAAACAAGAGGATATTGATATTGATGATAATGACAATAATATTGATAATGATAAAAAGGAGATTGCGATTAATGATATTTTTTCTAACAATGAAGAATTCTCAGACAAGAAAATTCAAGATAAAATAAAAATTGAGAAAGGTACTACTACACCTACTAATAATAATGATGAAATATTTAACTTTATGTCTAAAGATCCTAATGTTATGGAAGAAGAAAGTTTAAATATGATTTTGAAGAATGTCGATGGAGATGAAAATAAAAATGGAATTGAAAGACAAAAATTATTAATCAAACAAAAACAAGAATTCTTACAAACTCAACAAGAAAATTTACAAAAACAAATTCAATTATTACAAACTCAGGCTAGAATTCAAGAATTAGCTAGGAAACAAGCAGAAGTGCAAGCCCAAGCACAGGCGCAAGCACAAGCCCAAGCCAAAGCCCAAGCAGAAGCAGAAGCCCAATTACAGGCACAGTTACAAGCCCAGGCCCAATCCCAAGCTCAAATTCAAATGAATTTTTCCAATGGAAATTTTGATAGTAATGATATTGCACAATATAATGATATTATTAATAATCATAATAATACTCATAATTCTAATAATATTAATAATAATAAATCATTTTCCGATTTATTAATGTTTGGTGATTTTGGTGTTGATGCATCATTAGGATTACCATTGATTGATTTTGAATTAGATACTACACAAAGTAAAAAGCAGAAACTTACGAATAATGGAGTTGAATTTGAAGATTTTTATGGATACATGAATAACAACAACAACAATAATAATAATAATAATAATAATTTCCGACATGGACATGAACATTTACATCGTGCAAATTATGGTATGAAGAAAGATGAAGATGAAGAGGAGGATGAAAAAGAAGGAAAGACAAAAAATGAAGCAGGAAAATTAGAAGATGGGCCATACATTGAAGAAAAAGGTTTAAAGAGTATTGATAGCATGTCCTCATTATTCAACTGGGATGGTATGTGAGCAATACAAATATATAGTAAAATAAATACATATATATATTTTAACATTGTATAGTTAGAGATAATATAACATATGAAATACACGAATAAGGGTTTGACTTATCTGGTCGATAGACGCAAAATAAAATAATGTAAAGTAAAATAAAAAAATAAAAAAAAAATAAAAAAAAAAATAAAAAAACAACGCAAGCAATCAACCAAATTAATAGTGAATAAATACAATAAAAGAACACATTATTCAAACAACCCGGGGGGCTATTCAAAAATATGGAAAACATAACATAATAACAACAGCTGGCACTCCTGAAGCAATTGTTACAATAATCACATATATAAGCTAGTTTTCAACTTTTTAAGGGGATGATCATATGAAATACTAAGAATTGAATGATATCATAATTTCTAAAGGTTTAAATAGATTTAACGGTAAACCGTGGATCAGAGATTAAAAGTGGTTAAGTAGTTGGTAGTAACACCATGTACGTGTTTAAATCGGTAATTTTGCTCTATTAGTTAGAATTAATAATATATATATATATATTATATACATAATATATATTTTTAGTCTCTGAGCCATACTAATAAATGACGTGGAAAAGGGAAGAACGCGACCCGGGCGATGGTGACCTGATGGTATATTATATTATATTCTATTATATTATTTTACATTATTATATGCCTTCGGGAATTTATAATCAATTAATAAATTAATCAATAATTCATTAATATATAAAGACAGCAGCCACCCCCACTTTACAGTAATTTTTCCATTGCAATTGAGTTTCCATTCCTTCTTCTATATTTATTCATTTGATCTTAAACAAGTAGATTTCTTTATAGTTATCATACAAACAAACACACAAAACAATTAGATAAAAAATTTCAAAAATGGCTATTACAGTTGGTATTAACGGTTTCGGTAGAATCGGTAGATTAGTTTTAAGAATTGCCCTTTCAAGACCTGATATTAATGTTGTTGCAATCAATGATCCTTTTATTACATCAGATTATGCATCATACATGTTCAAATATGATTCTACTCACGGTAAATATAAAGGTGAAGTCACTCACAAGGATAACGCAATTGTTATTGATGGTCATGAAATTACCGTTTATAATGAAAGAGATCCAGAAAATCTTCCATGGGGTAAGACTGGTGTTGAATACGTTATTGATTCAACTGGTATCTTTAAAGATGTTGAACCAGCTACAAAACATTTAAAAGCAGGTGCAAAGAAAGTTATTATTACTGCTCCATCAAAGGATGCTCCAATGTTCGTCGTTGGTGTTAATCATAATGAATATACTCCAGATTTAAATATTATTTCTAATGCTTCATGTACTACTAATTGTTTAGCTCCATTAGCTAAAGCTGTTAATGATAAATTTGGTATTGAATCTGGTTTAATGACAACTATTCACTCAATTACTGCAACTCAAAAGACTGTTGATGGTCCATCTCATAAAGATTGGAGAGGTGGTAGAACTGCATCAGGTAATATTATTCCATCTTCAACTGGTGCTGCAAAGGCTGTCGGTAAAGTTTTACCTGTTTTAGCTGGTAAATTAACTGGTATGTCAATGAGAGTTCCAACTGTTGATGTTTCAGTTGTTGATTTAACTGTTAATTTAAAGACTCCAACTACTTATGAAGAAATTTGTGCTGCATTAAAGGAAGCTTCAGAAGGTGAATTAAAGGGTATTCTTGGTTATACTGAAGATGCAGTTGTTTCAACTGATTTCATTTCTGATTCAAGATCTTCAATTTTTGATGCAAAGGCAGGTATTTTATTAACTCCAACTTTTGTTAAATTAATTTCTTGGTATGATAATGAATATGGTTACTCTACCAGAGTTGTTGATTTATTACAACACGTTGCAAAAGTTTCCGGTTCTGCTTAAATATTAATTAATTAATTAATTAATCAATCAATACTTAATTTAATTTAATTTAATTTATATTTATTTTGATAATGATTTAAATTTTAATTTTATATCTCTCTGTTTATTATACTGGTATAAAGCATAAAACATGATTTGAATAATGGTAATAATTAGTAAAATAAAGTAAAATAAAGTAAAATAAAGTAAAATAAAGTAAAATAAAGTAAAATAAAGTAAATATTATCTTTTGTTCTGAAAATTAAGCATTTTAGATGAATTCTAACTGAAATAATCTTAGATGAAATGAAGGAAACAAGAAGATAAAATAATAATAACCTTAAAGGAAATGCACTTTCCACCTGAGTGGGGTTATAAGTTACGAATTACGAAGTTACAAAGTTAGTAATTTCAGGCCGATCTCCGAAATCATATTTGATAGTTAAACTTATTACGTCGATCGACGTATGAGTTAATCATTTAAATTACAAGTCTGGGTTTTTAAATTTTCTTAAAAGTCTCTTTGAGTATAAAATAGATGGAAAGATAAGAAGTCCATTTACATATATATATGTACATAAACTACATTCAATTAAATTATAAATAATCTATAGTCGTAAGCAAACAACAAGATTGACGATACTATAAGAAATGAGCAATATTAATATATATATATATATATATATATATATATATATGCTCACGCTCACCTCTTACTTCTCATTACCACGCGTAACCAATTGTATCTAAAATTATTTAATTAGTTTCAATCTGTCATCCATTCCCTATTGTGTAATGACTTGATTTATTGATTTATTAGTTTGCTTATTTCACGGGGAATGCGGGAAGGGTGAAGGGTGATGCTGTGTTATGTTTTTCATTGGCGTCGTTCGTAGATTGTTGTTGTTATACAATAATACTATAGATATATATATTATTATTAAGGGTAGTAATATGTAGTAATATAGTAAGATATATATATATATATATATATATATATATATATAATTAACAATTAAATAAATCATATTAACAATAAAATACTAATAATAGACAATCAAAACACGATATTAATTGTTTATTATGTTACATCACTAATTATTTCAATTATTTATATTTTATTTAATTTTATTTATTTTTATTTATTTTAATTATTTTAATTATTTTAATTATTTTAATTTATCATGGAATGTTTATTATCAACATAGATAATTAACGTGCTATATATATATATCTATGTTTTAAATTTAGGTTTTAAAAACAACAGCTGAGGTCAAAAACATAATTAAATTGTGTATTTATTTATATTTTTATATATATTATATATATCATATTATATTTTTATTTTATGTATTTTTATATTTTCCTATTATTTTTATTTTTGCTATTTTTATTTCAATCTCCATATCAACATAACCATATCCATATTCATTTTCCTTTGTTTCTTCTTTTCGATACTAAATACTTCTTCTAATAAGTATTTATTTTCCCTTCGTTAATATTTTTTTATTCATTCAAATATAGCAACCATGTCGTTGTCACCAACTTCAAAACCATCGCTTTCAAATTTAACATTGAAAAAATCTGATACTATAGAACCTTTAAATTTAAAGCAATGCCCATCTATTAATTTATCAGAAATTAATAAAAATAATAAAAATAAAGATAAAAATGTTATACAACCTTCCCCTTCAATTGAAAATAAATATCAACGTTTTTTACCTAAACAAATGGTAGTAGGATCGCCATTTTATCATCCTTCAGAAAATTATTTTAAAAGTAATGATAATAATAATAATAACAACAATAAAAATATACAAAATGGAAATTCTTTATCAGTTTTTAATAATACATACCAAGAATCAATAATAAAGGAAGAAGATGAAAATGAAAATAATGAAAACGAAAATGAAAATGAAACAGTTGAAAAGGAAAATAATATAAACGGGGATGAAATTAAAGAATTAATGGTAGAAAATGTTAATAAAGTTGACCATAAAGATATAGAGAATAATTGTACTAATATTTCACCTAATCATTCATCAAGAACAATTCAATTTTTAAATTTGTCTCCAAATATTGAATTATCTGATATTCTATCTTTAATAAATTTAGGTCCAATTGAATCATGTTATTTTGATTTAAATCAACCATCATCAACTTCAAATTATCGTTCAATAATCGTTTCATTTATTGATAATTTTATTTCACATAAATGTTATAATGAATTAAATTTAAAACTTGATACTTTGAAAGATTTACTTTCTTCTCCAATTTTAAAAATTATTAAAATTAATTCAAATCCTTTATCAAAATTTATTCAAGATGAAATTAATATTAATGGTGCATCAAGAGTTATTTGTTTATCAAATTTACCATTTAATTTAAATGAAAATATATTATTCAATGAATTATCAAAATTTGGTATTGTTTCTTCAATAAAATATAATTTATATAAAAATTCTGCATTTATTTATTTTACTTCAATATTAAATTCAATTAAATGTTATAATCAACTACCTTTATCAAATTCTATTCTTTCAAATTGTAAAATATTTTATTCAAATGATGATAATAATGATAATAGTAATAATAATACTACTACTATCACAAATAATAATAATTTAGATTTAAATTCTTTAACTCCAACTGCTTTTTCATCAAGAGCTCAATCCTCAACGGATTTAATTAATTCAAACGAAAAAATACCATCAAATAATGATTTATCAAGTTCTTTAAAATCTACAAAAAATTCCTTATTAATTAATGGAATGAATGATACCGATAGTAATTTCGACAATTATAATTACATTTATAATTACAATGATAATGATAATATTGATAATGAATCAAATTTAATTAATAATACTTCAATTCCTTATCCTGAATTTTTAACCCCAGTTTTTAATTCTAATCCTTATGTATTTATTCATACAACTCCTCAACAACAACAGCAACAAAAACAACAACAACAATTCTTTTCAAATAATGATCCTTTGCTACCTACTAATCTAGGCAATAGAACAATTTCATTAAAAAATTTACCGCAGAGTGCAACAATTGAAGATATTTGTAATGTTATCAGAGGTGGTAAATTAGAAAAGATTAAAATATTTCCTGATAAAAGAGTTGCATTTTTAACATTTTTAAATCATCATGATGCTGCAAATTTGATTGCAAATTCAACTAAAGAAAATTTATTTATAAACCAAAGATTTATTAAATTAGGTTGGGGTAAAAACTCTGGTGATTTAGATCCTTTAATTAAAAATGAAATTTTAAATAATAATGCGAGTAGAAATTTATTTATTGGAATTAATGAAAATTTAGAAACTGAAAATGATTATGATATAATTTTAGGTTCAAAATTAGAAGAAAATATTTCAAATAATCATGATAATAATTTGAATGATAATGAATTTAAAAAAGTTTATAAAATTATACCAGATGAAAATATATTACGTAGAGATTTTTCAATTTTTGGAGAAATTGAACAAATTAATTATTTTAAAAATGGTGCTTGTGCATTCATAAACTTTACTAATATTAAATCATGTATTAAAGCAGTTATTGATTTTAATAATATTGAAAAGAAAGAATTACTGAATAAAGCATTTGATAATAAATATGAAAAACTTATAATAAGTTATGGTAAAGATAGATGTGGGAATCCTCCAAAAAAGAAAAAGCTTAAGAAGAAAAAGAATAATAAAATCAAAAATAATAACAATATTGATAATACTCATGATGATTTAGATTCAGAGTTTAGCTATATGTTGGATCAAAATCAATCAATTGATACAGATATTGCATTAAAATTTGATTTAGCTTTCGATGGTATTGGAATTACTTCACCAAGCGCAAAGAAAAAACTTAGTGAATTTAAATTAAATGCAAACTCTAATGCATTAGATCAAAATCCGATTAATGATGCCGATGATGAAAAAGAAGGAGAATATGATGATAAAGTGATAGAAGAAAAAAATAAAGAAGAAAGGGATGAAGATGAAGATGAAGATGAAGTTGATATTATAACTGAAACAATCTCACATTCTACTGAAATTTCATCAATCTCAGATTTATCGAAATATAATAAGTCCAATCCAAACTTTAAATTTAAGTTCAATAAAAATAAAAACAACTATAATAACAATAATAAGTTCAATTCAAAACTTTATAGTTCAAGATCTTCTTCAACTCCATCGCTTAAATCTTATCACTGTCAACCACCATATTCAAATGGTTATAATTATAATTATAATTATAATTATAATTACAATCCTAACCCTAATTATGATACTTATATGAACGAAGTTCCTGCATATATTTTAACTCCTCAATCTTATTATTATACACCACCACCACCACATGCAGCATCAACTAATTCACCTTTCTTTTTACCACCGCCCCAATTAAGACATCACTCAACAGGATTTTTTATACCTCCAACAAGATCAATTGATCCACATTATTATCAGTATAATAATTTTTATCCACCGCAACAGAATTTAGATAATGTTAACAATTATAAAAAACAAGGAAATAAATTTAAAGGTAAAAGGAAACAATTTAATTCTTTTAGCACCCCTGAAAACAATCCCAAATTTGAAAACAGTTCAAATGAATCCTATAATGCACAAATACCTCATTAAATGAATAAACGGCCGATTTTGTAATTTTATGATATTAATTATTGTCATTTATATATATTATTTATTTTTTTTTCTAATATACTTAAAAATTTTTGTTTACTATTAATATCTCGTTAAATCTTAGACTTCTCTAAAATATTTATGTTAAAAGAAAATTTCCAAAGATTGAAAATTTCCATGCTTGTATAAATTATAGTGTATTGTATAATATTGATTACTCGCCATGTAGATAGATCTGTAATTTTTCTTATGACCCATAATACCACCCAAGTCTTAAATTATTAAAATAAATAGCAAAACAGTCATCAAAATCAAAAGGAAAAAATGTAGCTTTTGTTCACTGCAAACAAGTATCCTTTACTAATACTATAATTACTATGATTGAGAAGTTATTGAAAAACATACCATTCATTTTTCAATATATTGATGATATAATTCATCTTCACAAATAAAACCAAGAAAAGGGAAAATATGCATAATTGGTATTCTTTTTATGCTATTAAGATAATAAAAACGAATTGACAGAATTCAATGTAGCCCTTTGTGGATTCACCTTTTTTAAGTCCATTAATTTGATTAGATCTCGGCGTATTGTTTCCTTTGATAGATTTTTCTTGTCAATTTCAGCTAATGTATTCATATAACATAAAACAGCTGCTACTGACATATCTTCACCTGAATTACATACAATCAAGGTTTTTTCATTTGGATTCAAAATTTTAACAATATTGGGTATTTCAGATCTTAACAATTTTGAGGATTTTTTAGATCCTGAATCAAGATTAAATTTAAAAATCTTACAATTATTTTCAGGCTTTGCAAACTGGAACGTTGATTCTAACACAATTACTTTATCAAATAATAAATTTTCATGTGTGTTATTAAATGTAATATTTCTTTCAATTTTACCAAATGATAAAAAGTCATTGACTTTAACAACATCTGAATCATCCCAAAATGACATGGATTTCGTCCCTTCATCTAATTTGGTAATTCTCATTTTTTCTTCTAAAACGATTAATTGAATTAATTCATCGACTTGTGCTTCAGTGGATTCAAATATTAATGAAAATCTTTCATAGTTATTCCAAAATAATTGTGGTGTTAAATTTTTTGCCCATAATTCATGGTCATCACCAGCACCTTGAACATATGTATAACCACAAATTTTATTTGCGCCATCTTGTGCTTGTTCACTCGCAGAAATTAAAATTATTGGTAAGAAATCCTCTGTACCTAAAAATACTGGTAACGTCTTACATCCAGGATATATCCAAAATGGTTTTAAAATTTTCTTTTTTGTTAAAGAATTATTTATTTTTTCTTGAACTATATCTTTGAATTTTTCCATTTCAATCAGAAAATCAGGTAAAAGATCAAGTATTCTATCATGTTCATATTTTGATACTGTTTCTATGGGTGTAATAAATGTTTCCTTAAAGGAAGAATTAGAATTAATAAATTTATTCACTATTGAAATCCAAATTGGTATAGTTTTACTGAATGAATCTGGAATTTTCTTACCCCTTCTAGTTGAATCAACAATAATAATACCGTTGTTTTCGTTTATTTGATTTAATAGATGCAAATTTAATCTCCTAGTTGAAAAAGACCAATTATTTGTATGCCCATCGGTTGATTTGAAATAAGATGGTGTTAAATTTTCATAAAATTTAGGATTGACATACCATCTTCCACATCTATCATTTGGTATTATTGGAATATCTGGATAATATGTTTCTTTTATTTTAACTATAAATTCTGCATCTTTAATAATTGATAAAAGTCTGTTTCTAGTTGATAGATTCGATGAGCGCAATGATTTATCTAATACTTGTAGATCTTTCTTCAACTCTGGATCCATTCCAGTACTGTTTAAACATCAAAATGTGATATTAATAATCTCAATTAATTCTTTAAGTCTTAGAAGGATTGAAATCTGAAAAGTCTTATAAAAATTAAAAGAAAAAAAAGAGTAACACTATAAGAAACAATTTTTTCCGTCTAGTACACTCGATACGCAGGCTATTCTACGGCTTTTACAATAATCATCTTTTCCTATTTTAATGTTTAATAATGTAATGTGACCATTATTTTATACAATCATGATCTGATTTGATACAAATTTGTTATATTTTCATTAAAAATTAAACTATTGAATCTATAATTTATTATAAACATTTTTTTACAATTATTCTTTGAATTTATATTTAATTGGGACATTGATGATTAAATACGTCAAAGGAGATTTATTTCAATTGACAAAAACTACTTTGAACAAACCATTGTTATTAGCTCATGCATGCAATTGTCTGGGTATATGGGGTGGTGGTATAGCGAGTACTTTCAAAACGAGATATTTCAGCAGTTATGAATTATATCATACACATTGTCATTCATTTAATTCACCATCTGAACTTTTAGGAACGTCCTTAATTTTACCTGTATCTGCGAACGATAGCGGATTTGTAAATGGACTTACGGATAATTTACTTGTTGTTTGTTTATTTACAAGTGTAATTGGTCAAGAATCTGAAATTGAAATTTCCCAAAATACTAAATTTGCCCTTCTTGATTTAAAGCAAAAATTACAAAAACCCGAATTAATTGAAAATGAAATCGCAAGAACAATTATAACGGATTATAACAAACAAATCTCCGATTCTAATGGAAATATTGATATATCTAAATACATTGTAAATATGCCAAAGATTAATGCTGGAATTTTTGGTGTTAATTGGGAACTCACTGAGGAAGCATTGAAGCAATCGAATTTGAATTGTCAAGTATTTGAGTTATAATTTAATAAAACATTTTATTTATTTATAGATCTGTATAAGTTAAATTAGCATTTGTATAAAAGTTTATAAATAATTATCAACGAAACTATTGCTTGCCGTATATGAAAATCCAGTGAAATGATCTAGGTGTGAAGTTGAGTTTGAGTTTGAGTTTGAATTTGAATTCTGAATATCAATTGCATTTATATCCAAATTGCTCAACTTCATATTGGTAAATTCGGGATCAAAATTTTCTGCCTTTTCAGGATCTGAAATAATTGGTTTAATTGGAGGTTCAACTATCCGTTGCTTGATATCACTAAATTTATAATATCTGAAAAATTGTAATTTTTCAAATTTACTCCATTCTTTATCAACATCGAATCTTTTATCCGGATTTTTATTTAATAACTTGTTAAGCAATTCTTTACTTGTTGTAGTAATGTAAAATGGATATTTCGGTTTTTCTTTTATTACTTTATCAATAATTTTTTTATGATTATTTCCAGTAAATGGAGGATTTCCAGTTAATAAATCAAATGTGACACATCCTAATGACCACCAATCTGCGCTTGTACCATAATTTTGACCTTTCAAAACTTCAGGTGCACAATATTCAGGAGTTCCAATAATTGAATTACACCAATTTTTATTATTCTCAATATCATCTGAGGATTTTTTAGCTAGGCCAAAGTCTGTTAAAATCAAATAACCATCTTTATCAAGCATACAATTTTCAGGTTTTAAATCTCTATAAACAATTCCAAAATCGTGTAAAAATTTTAAAGCATGAGCCATTTGAATGATATAAAATGAAGTTTTTTGTTCATTTAAAAACTTTTCCTGAATTAAATATTTGAATAACTCTCCACCAGGGATATATTCCATTAGGAGGTATAACTTTGATTTATCATGTAATGCATAAAATAATTTTACAATATTTTCATGTGATGTAATTTCCGATAGAATTGTACGTTCAGAAATAGTCCTTTCAATATTTTTATTGTTCATTATAATTGATGCTTTTTTTAATTCTTTTTGAGCAAATAATTTACCGGTATTTATATTCTTTACAAGCAAAACTTTACCATATGCACCTTGACCTAATACTTTAAGTGGTTTAAAATCTTCAATTCTACATGCTGGAGTTTTAGAATTCGATCTTTTATAAAGTTCTGTATCATCATCACTATCATCAGTTCCCACATCAAAACCTTCATTTTCATTTTCATTCTCTTCTTCAAGTGCATTTTCTGTATCATTAACATTGATATTAGTAGATTTATGAATATCAATTTTTAATATTTTATTAAAATCACCAGATACAGAACAGTCTATCTGAGCTCCAACAGATATACGTCGAAGAAAACTTGATCTTCTACGTGTCCGACTAACATCAGAAGGTATGACTTTACTTTGATTACTCAATTCATTTGAGAGTATTGATGTATATGGGATTTGGTCAATCGATTGTTTTGTAAATTGAAGAGTGTCCATTTGTTGAATGTTCTCAAACTTTGAAGATTCCGTAGTTTTCTTTTTGTCTATCTCATTACTTGAATTTACCTTAGAATGATTCATTCCAAATAGCTTAATCAATATTATAATCTAAACATCGTTTAATGTATTAATAAGATAAGTAGAATTAACTGATAGATAGATAGTCGATTATAGAAAGAAATTAATAACTTCTAAATATTTGAAAACTTCCAAGTGAGGTAATGCTGATTCTAATCCCTGATTGATTCCCGAGGATTGGGTTTATTTTATTATTAATACAAACGATATCTATTTATTCATATATATATATATCATTAGAAAGAATATTATTACAGTTCCATTAACTAGATATTTACTATTATCAATTTAGCTAAAGAATTTTGCATATTTGGCTCTTTCTTGCTTTTTAGCATCTTTAACAATTTTTTCAACAATTGCTAACTCTTGTTTTATAGAGCTATCTTGTGGATTTAAAATTGAACCTTTTTGTAAAGTTTCATATGCAACGTCATATTGTTTCAAAGCTTCATACGATTTCCCCAGTCTATAAAAAATCTTTGAAGCTTGAACATCGGTGAGATCAATATCTTCCATTTGTAAAATAAATCCACAATAATTTATACATTCATCGTAATCATTCAGTATTAATGTAGCCAATGATAGATTAAGATAAATCGTCATTTTCAAATTTTGAAACTTTTTATACATTTCTTTATTTGATTCATCATCTGGTAATAATTCATTACAATACCTTAAAGCTTTTTTATACTTTAAAATACAATCATTATACCTTTTCAATTTTAACAAAGATGTTGCAGAATTTTTGATTATTGTTGTAATTCTAAAAGATTGATCAGCATTTTCAAAATCTAAATTTTCAATATCATTATCATCGGGGTATTCTTCATAAATATCACCACCTATTTGGTCTGTACATGCAATTTTATTTGGTAAAGGATCATTTTCATTCCATATTCCACAATCATCAATTAAAATTTTATGAGAAGGTATCCATGCATTTTTATCAGAATTTTTATTTGATAGAACTTCAACTTTTTCAATTTCTCTTATAATCGATTTACCAAATTTAATATTACCAAATACCGTATGTTTACCATTTAAATGTAAACATTTTTCTAGTGTTATAAAAAATTGTGATTTATTATGATTTTTTTCACCGAAGTTTGACATACAAACAAGAAATGGTTTATCTATATCAATCAAATTTTCATCTTTGAAATATTCATTATTATAAATTGAATTACCATTTCCATTTTTACCTAAATTATAAAGTTCTGGATATTTATTTGAATTTTCATCATCATTATTATTATTATCATCAATATTATCATCACTATTATTATTCTTAGTATTATCTTTAATAGATGTATCACCTGCTTGTAAAATAAATGTTCTAATTACACGATGAATAAAAGTTTTTGCATATTCTTTTGATTCACATAATTTTTTAAAATTTTCAGCTGCTAATGGTGCTTTTTCTTCAAATAATTCAATTACTATTCGTCCTTTAAAATCATAATTTATAGATATATCCAAATAAACAAATGACATTATAAAATCAAGTTTAAAATCTGTTAAAACAACTATTAGAGAATAATATAAAGATATATAAATAAATATATGATCTATAAAGTGCATAAATATTTAATATAATATAGTACAGTATAGAGATATCATTTATATATTTATACGTAAGAGACTAATCAGAGAAAATCAGTGCACCAAGGGGAAATTTCAGAACAATTCTTAGTTTTTTTGTTTTCACTTGTCGACATGAATTGAAAATTGTGAGTAAGTGATTAATAACCAGTGCCTAATTTTCAGAAAATTGATTTAATTTTTCAGAATATATAAAGATCAACAACATAAAGATGTTTGGGCTTATTCGTGGATCTTTTAGAAGCTTTTCAACTTCTCGATTTGTGAAAGAAAGTGCAACTACTTTCGGTCAAGCAGCTGAAAATCCTGGTAAATTAGCAAAGGAAGCTAAAAATGCAAATAGACAAACTAAAGATATACAAACAGTGAAAAATGTTTTACACTGTAATTTCAAAAAAAATAATACATTTTTAACATTAACTAAAGTTCAAATGGATAAAAATTGGCCACAAAATAATCCAAATACTACATTTAATGAACAAGTTTTATATTTTTTAACATTACCACAAAGAATTGCACTCTCACAATCAACTGGTTATTTAGGTTTTAGAAAGGCACAAAGAGGTGAATATGAAGCAAGTTTCCAACTTTCATCACATATTTTCAAAACTATTAATGATAAAAAATTATTAGCTGATAGTGGCAAATTAGAAATTATCGTTAGAGGTTTTGGTAAAGGTAGAAGAGCATTTTTTGATGCATTAAAGGGTAAAGAAGGTAATGGTATAAGAGAATATATTAGTAGATTAAGTGATTTAACTCCTATCGCATTTGGTGGTAATAGGGCACCATCTAGAAGAAGAATTTGATTTATTATTTATTATCATTTTTATTTCAAATAAACGGAGCTACATACACATCAATATATAATTATTTCCCATTATTTATTACTACTGTTTCTCTTCTTGTATCACAGTAGTATCTGTATATATATATATATAAACTTTGTCAATCAACACTGAAAAATAGCAAAATGAGTATAAACAATTATAAACTATTACAAGTAAAGAGCAGTTAGCTAGAGGGTTTAGAATGTCACGTGCAGATATAAAGGGTTTTGCCACAATTAATATTGTCATAAGCGCACAAAATAAAAAATAAAAAATAAAAAATTAGTTTCCTCACGATCTGAAAAGGAAAGCTCTCCATAATGGTTGATATTTTCACTTTGCAGTCTTATTCTACTTTTCAATAGGTAATTCGTTGTTCTTTCTACTTATTTCTTTTTTCAGACTTATATCTCTAGACAAAAATGGCTTCATGTATGTATCCTATTATTAAAATATTTTTATATGAGGGGATTTAGAACATCATATCACATTTATAATGATATACTTATAAATATCAGAACTATATGAAGAATTTCAGGTCATTAATAAAAATAAAATTTGAAAAATTAGTTTCAATTAACAATAAGGTTTTATAACCAGTGTTATTAACTTAAATAATGAAATAAAGATTCAACTTTTGTTGCATAATTGAATATGAAATCATATATTTAAATTCCTCTCTTTTTTCCATTTTCCTTTGTCATTTTATTTAATAGAATACTAACATTTTTGTTCCCTTAAAATATCATTTTAATAATTTTATTATTATAGCTACTGCAAAGGCTCAATCTGCTAAGAAATCCGCTTTAAAGGGTGCTAACTCATCTAAGGCTGTCAAGGTTAGAACTTCTACTACCTTCAGACTTCCAAAGACTTTAAAGTTATCTAGATCTCCAAAATACACTAAATCTGTTCCACATTACAACAGATTAGATGCTTACAAGATCATTCAAACTCCAATTACTTCTGAAACTGCAACTAAAAAAGTTGAAGATGGTAACACTTTAGTTTTCCAAGTTGATATGAAAGCTAACAAATACCAAATTAAGCAAGCTATTAAAGAATTATATGAAGTTGAAGTTGCTAAGGTTAACACTTTAATTAGACCAAATGGTACTAAGAAAGCTTACGTCAGATTAACTGCTGATTATGATGCTTTAGATATTGCTAACAAGATTGGTTACATCTAATGGTTTTGTAAATAATTTTTATTTAATTTAAATTAATATGCTTTACTTATATCATTACATAAAATTTTTTTTTTGGGTTTAATTAATTTGTTTTTTTAATATACATAGAAAATAAGGTAATTTTCCCTATTAATTAATTTACTAATTAATGTATACATTAAATATTAATCGGCGTTTTAAAATTCATTTTGATAAGTTGTAAGGTTAAAATATATTTCAGTAAAATTCCTACTTAACTAAACATAAAACAAAGTAAAAGTATAGGTTATTAGAAACCCTGTTTCTTCGTCAACCCTATATATGAAAAATTTTTTATTAATTAGATACAAGAAATTTTTTATCTGAGAAAAAAAAATTTTGAGAAGTATAAAAGGAAAGGATTTTCCATGTTTAATGATTAGTTCTATCTACCACACTCGTATGTAATTCTTTTGATTTTCTTCTTTCTTTGTCGACGTACTTCATAGGATCATTTCTATAGGATTCGTCTCTTTTTG
>JAMAJE010000175.1:0-41275 GCA_023629255.1 Pichia sp. PB3310
TAACTTTACTCATCATTTTTCTTGTTTGGTTTTTCTTTTCACCTTCATTCTTCTTATATAAACAATTTTACTCATTTCATTTGATAAAAACATCAATTAACGATGCTAATTCTAATTATAACATCTCTGTTAACGTTAACAGAGCATTACGTGACAAATATTATATAAAATGTATAATCAAATTATTTTAGCACAAACATATCTATTATTTAGTGATTTGGAATGACCATGGTAAAATCAAATGTTCAGTTTTATCATCATCAATAAATTTTGAAACTGCACTATAAGAACCTCTCGCCAAAAATCCACTTGGAGCTTCAACTTCTTCAAATTCCTTTTCATAAAATGGCTTATTGACAGTATTTGGGGCATAACTGCCCATTGGCTCTTCAATTTTATCAACTGTAATACCTGCCTTTTTTACACCTTGTAAATATTTTAAACCGGTAATAATTTCATGTTGTACTTTAAATTTAATGATTAATTTATAAATACTTTTTTCTTTGATTTTGAAACTAATCTTTTTATCCTTCAATGATGCATAGTCTTTTTCATTTTCAAGATTAATAATGACAGGATTTTCACCTTGAATTTTCAACGTCATTGAAATAATGACCACTTTACGCTTATCACCAGGTATAATGTCTAATAATTCACCAGTATTTAAACCTAAACTTTGTTTCCATTTATTTAATGATTCATCATTCGCATCTAGTTTGGTATATTCTTGAATACTTCTCTTTTCACCGACTTTAAAACCAGGAACAGCTTCTGGCTGTAAATCTTTAAATTCGTCAGTCATAAAATTTTATATCTTTCGTTTATCAATTGATTTAGTTAAAGAGAGCAAATCAGTGAATAACTTACTTTGGCAGACTATATATATATAATCAATACGCCAAACGCACACGAAACATGGAATTATTTTTGGATTTTGAAGTAATTTAATACTCGCTAAACTTGTACTAGCTTATTTAAAGCCTGTTTTCTTAATTGTTAATTATCTATTGTCTATCATCCATCCGAAATTTTATTATTTTTTAACTGAAGGATGAGATAGTTCGGTAAATGATAAAATATTAAGTTCATAGAGGCAAGTTGTCAAAATTATACTAGTTTAGTACTTTAATTATAAAATAAAATCTCAGTTTGGTCATACAGATAAATATAAGTTACAACCGAATTTAAATGAAAAAGAAAAAATAATTTTCGGTGATGTCCGATAACATGATTATAGATAAGATGCTTATAGATAAGAATTATATATATAGATCAAATCAATATTCTAAATTTTTTCTTTCTACCCTATCCATTTGCTTTCTTTATTCTCTTATTATGCAACTAACGAATACAACAGAGATACTATGAATCTTCCAGAGCCAAATGAGTTGAAATGTCTTAATAATAAGCATTTAGTAGCTGTTTTGGATAATCTTTTTGAACCATGTCGTACATTAACTGATTATCTTATTCCAAAAATAAAAGGAAATCTATTTGAAACATATACAGAATTAATTGAATTTTGTCGTATAAAGTTATTAAACTTAATAGAAAATTTTGATAATTCTGTTGAAATAAGGAATAAAATTTGTGAAATCGTTTCAGCTCATCCAAGACTTGGGGTACCAAAGCAACAAGCAGGCAAATTATCCGAACATTCACAAAATGAACAAAAATCTTTAAATGAAGATAATCCAAATGATGAATTGGCGATTAAATTGGGAAATCTTAATGAAACATATGAATTAACATTCCCAGGTTTAATCTTTGTTGATTTTGTTAATGGTAGATCAAGAGATGAAATTATGTTGATAATGAATGATAGGATTAAAAATAGTAATTGGAATAATGAAGTTAAACTTGCATTTAATTCAATGTGTGATATTGCTTTAGATAGAGCAAAAAAATTAAATGCCAAATTATGAAAGATTAATATTACATTAATTTTTTTTGATTAAATTCATATAAATAAGGAGTAAGTAAATAGTTTAATTTAATTAATTTTGAACTAAACTTAGGGTTTTATTATAAACTTTTTGATATATGGTTACATAATCCTATAATAATAATGGGACAGTTTCACTCCTGTAAATTTTCATCTTGTGATTTAGCATTTGATTCAACATTAGATGGTTTTTCTTGTAGATTGTTATCTTGTGATTCCCCAACAGCCTCAGTAGAAGCTGTTTTTGATGAATCATAATTGTATCTATCATTTTTACCTCCAAAGTATTTCATCTTTCTGTTATTATTACTATTCCTATTATTATTATTATTATTATTATTATTGTAACCGTAATTGCCATAATTCCCGTTTTTATGGTTCATATTTCCATGTCCGTTCATGTAATACTTCCTACTTTTGTGATCGTTGTTGGTATATCCATTGTTATCAAGCATATTATCACCGTAATACATCATAGGCATGTACATTCCACCTGAGGGTGGTGGCATATTAGTACCATTTGAACCTGATACGGAATAGTATTGATTTCCATGAGGTGGATAATAATATTGATATACCGGCCTTCCATTAACTGAAAATTGTGATGCTGGAATTAAAGGCGGTTGACCAATGTTCATTGGATATGTGATTGGAACCTGGTTTGTTGCTGATTGATATGAAGGTTGACTTGAAATACGATACCGTGTTTCTTTGTCTTTATTATTCATTGGATTTACTTCAGATCGTCCTTCAGATTGTTCTTTGTCCTCACCATTTAATTCTTCTTCAACATCAGTAGAGCCGTTAAGGTTAGCATTATTATTTACAGGTGGTGAAACTATTGGCACGTAATAATAAGGCTGTGATGTTGCAGTATTTGATGATGCAATCGGCATAGAATTCATTGTTGACGGCATAATATATCCATATGGTGCATTTTGCGGGTTATTTGGAGTATATATTTGATTAGGTGGATAGTATCCATATTGATATCTATTATTATAATTATAATTTTTATTTTTTTTATAATTCTTATTACCACCATCATTTCTTCTATAAGCATGACTTTTATATCTGATATCATGATTCATATACATTGGTCTCTCTGGCCTATAAGAATCTAAAAGATTCGTACTATTGTTAGAAGACCCAATAATTATTTGTGCATCTTCATCATCTTCATCACCATAATTAACTTCCTCTTCTTCTTCTCCTCTTACTTGACCTCCGTTTTGTTTTGTTGTAGTATCTTCATTTGTATTCACGAAAATTTCATCATTTTCTTCATCACCATCTTCCTCATTTTCGTTTTGAATTCTTTCTTTTGCCAATTTATACCTTACTTCCTTCGAAATATCAAATTCTGAGGATGAAACTGATGAGAAAATTTGTTCTTTTGTATCACTATCAGTTAAATTAGAACTATTAATGTTTCTTTGCATAATACGGACATTTTTAATTTCTGTTGGCAAATTATTGGTATTTGCATTTAGTTGCAAATTTTGAAAATGTTTTGCTAATTGTTCATTTGAATTGATATTATTATAATCATAATGATTTTTGGTATATTTAATAAAGAAATCTTTGTAAGAATTAAATAAGTCCGCTAATTTAACCCTATCCAATTTTTCATTTGGATCAAATTTTAAATTCCTTAAATTTAATGGTTTGATGTTACCTGATTCATCAAATTTGGCATTTTTTTTAGTTTCATCATCCGCATTAATTAACGAAGTATTGATTTTAAATAAAACCATTGAAGAGCCGTCATTTGAAAGTATATGGCCTAAATGATAATAATCTGCTAATTGATGGGATAATAATCTATAATAAGAATTCAGAGGATTCATTTTCCAAGAATCAACACTTGGTTTAATAATAAAGTCAATAATTTCAGCTTCAAGATCTAAAATAAATTTACAGACATCATCAGTTCCCAGACCACTACTGCCAACATTATTATTAATATTATTATTATTCAAATAATTTCTTGTCCTTTTATCATTTAAACCAAACAAAGATTTGATTAAAATACTTGGAACTTGATAATGTTTTGCCAAAATTTCAATATTTGCTAGACCAGTTAATGTATCATCTAATTTAATCTTAACGAGATGACTATTAACAGACTTTGCATCACATTCCGTATCTTCCTTTGCAAGTTGAGCTATATCTGTCCCTTTAGCATCATTAGAAGCTTCGATGATTTCGGATTTTTCATGCTCATTTTTTAAAGTTTCGGTACCTGAACATGTCATTTCAGTGTTAGATGGCGGTTCAACGTTCCCATTCTTATCCTCATTGTTAAATGAGGGCAAGTCTTTAGAGTTTCCAGATAAGCTCATATTGTTGTTCAGAAAATCCGGATGCTTTGTGGCCATTGGATGAGATTATTTCTTTGAGTTCAGAAGTGTTAACTGTGAAATAACTAAAAAAAAAGGAAAATACCTTGTATTGTTTGTTTCGGACTGTGAGATGGTTATTTGTGGACTGTGGACTCCATAGGAATTTACAGTTTCTCGGTTTTTTTTTTTTCATTTCTCATCTCATTTCTCATCTCTTATATTTGATTATTCATTTATTTAAATTATATATTGATCATTGATCAGCATCGCCTTAAGTTTCTTTTTGTTTCGCATTTTCGCATTTTCTTGTTTGTTTTCTGCCCTTTTATACGTGTTTAAGATAGCACAGATATACTATAGATATCTAGCCATAAATTAAAAAAAATAAACTATAAATGATAAAAAAAATTATAAACTATTATTGCATTACAACATCATTATCTGTATCAAATGACTTATTTGCAAGGCCTTCACGCTTCTCTCGTCTTTTTTCCTGGATCCAAGAAGTAATTCTATCACGTAGTTCAACATCATCACTAACTTCTTCCATTTTAAGTGGCATACGGTTAAACGGATCTGTTGGATCATTCATTAAATGTGCCTTTAAAACACTTCGATCAATAGATATTTTAGATGTGGGTAATTTAACAGGATCTTTCATCAATGTATACATTAATGGATCCAAAAATTCATCAGGAACTTCACCTAATTCCAGTTCTTCTTCTTCGTCCGCAATTTTAATTGTTTTAGCTTTCTCTACGAATTCGATCAAATCTTTTTGAAAATTTTCATCAGGCAATTTATAACTTTTTTTTAAAATATTAATAGCTTTGTAAAAATTATCAGGTTCAAAAGATCTTGAATCTCTAGCAACTGCTTTAATAAAATCTTCATTTTTAGATAAATTAATAAAAATTGAACTTAATTGTAATAATAATTCTTTTGGATCAAATTGATATTTTTCAGGATTCTGAACTTTTAATTCATTATAACTTGGTCCGACTAAAACAACTAAATTATAATTTAACATACCTGCAAGTCTATCAACGATTTCAACAATTGTAAATGATCCCGGCGTTTCACATGTAAACAAATTAAAAAGCAAAATTGTTTTATTACTTAATTGAACAAAAGATTTCGCCATTCTTTCACTTTCCTGTAATTTTTTTTGTAAATCTTCATCACTTTCTTCATTAGCACTTGGAATACCTTTGCTTCTATTGTTTAATTCCTTTTGACAATTATGAATTGTATGTAAGTGATTTAATGATTCGTCTAATAAATATGTTGTATCATTTAACATTCTTGCAACAAATCTAATGAAAAACTTCTGATATTTAGTCGCAATGATTTTCAAATCTTGTTTGAAAATATCAAATTTCCATAATTTTTCAATAATAAATGAAATATGATATCTTGAATTAAATTTATCATAAAATTGCGAGGATGCACCTGTTTTTTCAACCATCACATAAAAATCTAATAATGAAATTAATAAATTTCTTTGAACAACAACATCATCATTGAAAATTGAAATCATAAATCCGTCTCCTCCGCCATTATTTGTTTGAATTGGTAAAGATCCAAAAAATAAAACTTCAGTCAATCTAGCTTTCAAATGTGGATTGCTAACTAATTCGGGACATCTTAAAACTATGATTGAAAATTCAATAAACTTTGTTAATCTATTGTTATTATCAATCATTGGATTATTATTATATTTGGAAATAAAATGACAATAATTAACCAAACCTTCAACATACATTTCAGGGTAATATTTAAATGGAATCGGTGAAAGTTTCCTCAAATATTCAACATCATCCAATTTTTCAATATCATCATCAAAATTGTGTAATGGAATTTGAAGATACGGGAAAAAATTTCCAAATTTCGGATGATATTCATGTTTTAAATCAATTAATCTGACTAAAAATTCACAGACTCCAATAATAATATCGAATATTTCTAATTGAAAATTCCTACATTGGAAAAACATATCAATTGAATAAATATCATTTTGAAGACTTTTGATTTTTTTCTCTAATGGTTCCATTCTCATTTTAATTAATCTTTCCGCAAATGGATTTGAACTCATTTTATTTTCATTAATAACTTCTTTGAACTGCTTTAACTGTGAAGCTAATTGTTTAGATAATTTATTTTTTTTATTATAACTAACAATTAAACCACCTAAACCATATTGTAAATATGTTAACATCAAATAAAAACATTGTGAAATGAAATTCAAATTTTTTTTATCATCATATAATTTATCTTTGAAATATTCATTACAATCTTGAATGGTTGAATTGATTCTAGTTTCTTCTTCGATATCAATTAATTTATTTGAATAATTTAAATAATCAACAGAAATTTTATCAACTTTAGATAAATTACCTTCCCTTAAAATTGGTTCAGATAATTTAAATAAAATTAAGGTAATATTTAAAATTAAAGAATCGCTTGATAATTTTTTACCATCTGCATGTTCACTCATTCTTAAATGATTTTTATTAATTAATTTTGCCATAAACCTTAAAACTTGATTTCTTGAATCAACGTTAATTCTAATTAAAGAATCAACGATATTAAATAACTTATTTAATAATATTGAATAAGTTGTTTCTAATGATTGATTAATTGATTTAATTTCACTCTTATTTAGAATACCAACATAATTATGAAGTGAAATTTGAGGCAAAAGTGGTGAAATTCTTAAAATTCTACCTAAGAAAGAATGTAATTCAAGTTGAACAGCATCATCTGTATTTGGAATGAAACAATCTATTTGATGAATAAAAGAACAAATATTTTTATTATATGTCAAAATTTCTATAATTAATAAAATGTTGTTATATTTTGATGAATTTGATGACCCTATATTAATAGATAAACTATTTGAATTCAACGACGCATTAATTCCTTCAGTTAATTTTGGCAAAATTGAATTTAAGAATTCTATCTGAGTCTGATTGTCGACAACAGAATTTAAAATTGAAATCCAATAATCTGTGTATCTATCAATATTATTAATTAATTCATTGATTATAGAATTTAAGTTTGGATTATCAATGAATGTATCAGGTTCATAAAATAAAATTGATGCATAACCTGAACAAAGACGAATAATTTCATCATAAAAGTTTAGTTTTTCATTATAATGTTGACTTGATTTTGGCAGTAATCCTTTAGACTTACTTGCTAATGACCATGATGTAAATAAATATTGTAATGGCGAAGAAAAAGTATTGCCAATACCTTGATCAAAGATCAGTGTTGTTAAAATCTCATCAGGACCATTAACAGATATCAGATCAGTTGATCCTAATTCTGAATTTAGAGATTCCAGATATATCAATGCTTTTGAATTATCTTCTGGTGATAATGTAACTGATAAAGTACGTTTTAATTCATTTGCTTTCCATCTGTCTAAATTAATTTGTTCCTTTTCAATAGTTGGTATGGAACCCTTTGAAGAAGATTCTAATCGTGGAATTGCTTCAGAGTTAATTGCATTGGATGCCTTACCCGATTCATGATCTGATTGGTTTGTTGTAGATGTCAAATCTATATTATTCAGTTTTTGTTTTTTAGCTGCTGCCTCTAACTTCGCCAATCTCATGGCACGTATCTCATCAGGAGTTGCCATGTTGGACATAGATAAAAGTACCTCTGAAAATTGTCAATACTAGTACTCAAACTCAATTGGAATTTGCCACTTAAAATATTTATCGGTATACATAAGCCTAGAAAATGAGGAATCTCTTTCTGCCAAGCTAAGATCAAAGGTTCATGCGCTGAGAAATATGATATATCTTTAAGCTAAAAAATTTAAGAGTTAAATGTCAAAAGTTTACCAAGCTTTACTAAAGTACTAAATTTGAAGATCGTTTGCTTCTAAAAACATAGAAAAACAATGTGTATTATTTTATTGACTGTACTATAATATATAAAATTAGGAAATTAAGTTATATAATGATTGTACTGAATCAAGCTTTAAGAGCAAAGTTCTTGACTGGGTAAGCAATAGCAGCTTTTCTAGCTTTTTCAGTCTTTAAAGATTGTTGTTCTTTAGTTAAAGCTCTTCTAATAGCTCTGGTCTTCTTTGCTCTTAAGTCTTTTGGAATGTATTTCTTACCAGCATAGAAAGCTCTGACTGATGCTCTTTGTTGTGCGTTGATAACGGTTAAAACTCTAGCGATGTCCTTTCTGACAGTCTTAATCTTTGGTACGAATTGTTTAGTTAACTTTTGGACCTTTAAGTTAGCTAATTCCTTCTTTAAGTCAACAAGTTGTTCTTCTAATTGTTCCTTAGACTTGGTTCTTAATTCGTATGCTTTTAATCCAGCCTGTAATGATAATGAAAAATTATTATAAATATTATAATAAGTAAAATTATGTTAGTATAATGTCCGATTTTGTTTTGTTGAAGGTTTCGAAAGTTAGTTGTGATAATCATTAATATGTTTAATCCAGTATTTTACTATTTTCTTTCCATTTTAATATGAACACAATTTTCTTCTTGTAGTGTAGTGATAACCTTAAATATTATTTAAGTCAAATGATTTCTTTTGATAAATTTCTTTCGGATAGTTTCAGAATGAAAATTACTACTTTTTCTTTTAATATTCATTCAACACTCTAGATTGTATTTTCTGTCTTATCATTCATTTTAATATTAAGTAAAATATATCGTTTTAATCCGCAAACAAGTATACAGTTGACAAAGTGCTTTTCATAACTATATTAATATATTAGGAACTATTAAAACTACCATGAATGAATTTTAATTATTTTAGATCTAACATTTTAAACAATCAGTTGCAGTTTATTCTATTTATCACTTCCTTCTGTAAATTTAATAGTTGAGTTCATTTGATACATACCATCTTGTCTATTGATCTTAATTAATGATACCTCTTTAAATGTACCGTTATTTATGAATCTAATATGTGTTTCTATGGATTTACTAATAATACATATTGAAAATCTCTGCGCATAGTCGTTCCTCGCTCTCAGACTCAGAGAACCTTGGAGTGTGACTGTCTTTTTGCGCGATCTGAGAATTTTAATATGAGCTCTGAGTATTATTTTTTCTGACATGTGCGGTGTCTGGGGGTATTACCGGTTTAGGATTATTTTTTAGATTAAAATACGCCATATTCTGTATATATACATATGGTTAGAAATTAAAAAAAGATTTTAAATGAATAAATAAACATTTATTATTTAAATTTATTTATTTTTTATTATATTCATTAAAATTGGGGTGTCACGTGAAATCAATGAAGGCTCAACTTTTGATCTTCTAATTATTGGAAACAAAACTTACTTACACTTATAGATATGATAACATACACATACACAGATACAGTTATAAATAAATGGAGAAAGAAAGGATCGGATCGAAATATCGTAATATAATATATGTATATATGTATGCTGATATAGCTTATTATAACAACGAAAAATGATTAAACTAAGAATAAACAAACAAATAAACAAATGGAAATAATAAATATAATTATGGTAATAATAAAAAAAAATGATATGAATCTATTTTACTTTATTTTATTTTCTTTTATTTTCTTTTATTTATCTATTATTAATTTAAGCACTGTTCTTTAAAGTGTTGGACAACCATTCTAAACCTTCATATAAACCATCACCAGAAGTTGCACAAGTTGCTTGAATGAACCATGGTCTTGGTCTGATTGATTGAAGACCTAATTTTTCAGTAATTTCTGCAGCAGTCATAGCATTTGGTAAATCTTGTTTATTTGCAAAAACTAAAAGAACTGCATCCCTTAATTCATCTTCATTAAGCATTCTTTGTAATTCTTCTCTTGCTTCAGAAATTCTATCTCTATCATTAGAATCAACAACGAAAATAATACCTTGAGTGTTTTGGAAATAATGTCTCCATAATGGTCTAATCTTATCTTGTCCACCAACATCCCAAACGGTGAAAGAAATATTCTTATATTCAACAGTTTCAACATTGAAACCAATAGTAGGAATAGTAGTGACAATTTCACCTAATTTTAATTTATATAAAATGGTAGTCTTACCTGCTGCATCTAAACCAACCATTAAAATTCTCATTTCTTTACGACCGAAAAGGCCAGATAATAATTTAGAAATAGATAAACCCATCTGTAATAATTAACTTATAAAAGTTTAATAAATATATTAAATTAAAAGTGTTAGTATTTTGTTTCAAATTTTTCATTAAGAAAAGTTCGCCATCATTATTGTTGATAAATTTAATTAACATTCGTATGATCTGTATGATATTAGTCAAGATATGACAGTTTGCTGTTGTAAAGTAACTACCATATTATAATTGCTTTTGATTCAGATTGCAAAGGCACGCGCGCTAATTGACAGTCCGATCTAAGATTAAACTAATTAATTGTGGTAGACAATAGCATGCGTTAATGATAAGAAAATGGCAACTATTATGTTTCTTGTTCGATCAATGTTTTCATCGTAGAAATTAATTGTAAAAAAGTTCAGTATTGTGGTATAATTCGATAGAATAAACATCAAGTGAAATCAATACGTGACTACTATTTGGTCTAAATTTTTCTAACTTGTTAATTGGTTTATGAATCATCTGTTAACAATTTCTTTCGATTATTAGATAGCAACATAAAGCTTCTTCGTAACTACAGATCAAATGAGAATGTAAAATAGACTTATTGGTCAATTCAAATATTTCTTTTGAAATTGATTCTTTACCCTCAAATTTCCTTTACATTGCTTATGGCTAAGGTAAAAAGGTATGCAAAACAATCGTAACATTCATAAAAGAATATAAGCAGGTGATAATATAATAAATTGAGACCTAAATCATAATTAAAATTGCAAGTAAAATTAAACTTAAAATAATAATTAAATATTGGTCCGATTAACTCAGTTTGCATCCAATTACTTTATATAAATTTATAACCAAATGACTATCAACAATATCTGAAAAGATTTTTTTATGATTCGGTGTTTAATTGAAAACCAAACTTTCAAAATATGGAATAAAAAAATATTATCAACAATAATGCCAGCTGTTCACAATTCAGCCTTCTGTATGATGGCGCAGTTGTGGATAAAAAGTAATATGCCTATCACTCGTATCTAATATACATACCTTTGTAACTGTGTTCTGTGCTAGTCCAGAGAATGTTGTATTATGATATAATATGATAATATGGTATGAGAAAATTAAACAACAACAACCTAATAACAACAGTGCAACGACAACCAGCAACGAACGATCACCATCGTCGCCACTGGCGAGTATGATTTACAATTTACTGCAACTAATATGGGAAAATTGAAACTTAAAGATTAATTTTTTAATTTTTGAAATTCGCGATTAATTTAGTTTTTTCAATTTGTTTACCCCTTCCTTCGTGTTGCTATTGGATTGTCGCGTTTATTTCATGAATATTTATATGGTACATACGTTATATGTACAGTATTCATGCTCTATAGTACATGATCATGAACTATAATGATCTAAATTATCTGCTGTTATTTATAATATAAGGGTTTATTAATTATTATAAAAGCAATGAAATATATGATTTTTATATAAATTCTTTTCTGTTTCCTTTTATATATAAAAATTATAAATTAAGTTAAATGATAGCAGTAGTTACTAAATTAGCAAAGAAAAGAGACAAGCAAAATAAAATCAACGACCAATGTTCACTTTACATGTAGAGTACTTTTGCAATGCCCGGAGGAATACAACATAAGAAACACTATCGTTATCTGGTTCCCAGTACATTTCCGTTAAACGAATATGCCATGGTGGGTATCCTTGTAAATCTAAATATGGTTGGAAAAGTATAATTAGATCTGGTTCTTCACCAATCAACTGTTTTAATTCATGATCTAAAAACTTAATTGTTATATCTGATTTTTTAAGTTCTCCACTTTTAGTCAATTGCGCCATAACCTTAGTTAACTCAACAATAGTTGAACGTCCATCAACTTTACTCAATAAAGAAATTTGAATTTGATATCCATTTTCATCATCTTTAGTTTTATCATTATTATTATTAGTTAAAACTCCATCAATTCCTGAATATGATATATTAAGGTGTGGAATGTTAATTAAAAAATTTGGAACGCTGTCGGTACCAAAATATGATTCAAATTTGTTAAAAATTGCCTTACTAAATTCTGGGATAGATTTTTTCAAAATTCCATTTACTTCATAAATTGATAGACTTGGAATTCCACTTGATACACACCATGCAGCAATTGATGCTCCATCATTACATAAACCTTCAATTCCTCCCCCTTCTTCTTGTTCACTTTTATAATTTAAAATTGTTGATAATCTTTGTGGTATTTTCGGTAATTTATTAATATCAGCATTTATTATACTGGGATCATCATTAGATTTATATGCCATACTCAAAAATTTGATTTTACTTCTATTAATTGAATAGTCAAATAATGCATAAATAGAATAAATTAAAAAGAATAATGTTAAGATTGAACGATAAAAATAAAATATAATTAGTTCATAAATACTCTCATGATCATTCGTAAACCATCTTTTTTTAACTTGTTCATCATTTGGAGAAATCATTGCCCTTATAACTTTATTAAAAGATTCAGAAAATGTATTCTTAGTATGTACTGGTAAAAGTTCTTCTTTGATTGTTGGTTTAAAAGTGCCATTATTATTCAATTCTTCATTTTGATTGATGCGAGCCCTGGTTTGTTCACGTAGATGCTCATTTCTCAAATCTGAGGCTTGATCTGAATCTTTGCCCATATTTGTTACTTTTTCAACTTTAGTATCCATTGTCTGTTGGTAAAATACTTTTGGTTTGTCTTTTATCGAAGTTCAGGAACAACACATTAGAACATATGAGTAAAAGCAAAGAAAAGGGATAAAATTAATGAAAATGAGCATTTGGCATTTGCAAATTAAAATGTCAAAATCTGTGAAAATCGTTTTTCCTTATTTTATACACTCACTCTGAAGCACTTTGGGCACTGCACACTACATTGAACATATATATTGAACAGTTATTTACTATTTCAAATCGGAGTT
The DNA here is from genome assembly GCA_023629255.1 of Pichia sp. PB3310. Taxonomy (NCBI): domain Eukaryota; kingdom Fungi; phylum Ascomycota; class Pichiomycetes; order Pichiales; family Pichiaceae; genus Pichia; species Pichia sp. PB3310. Next base: position 13,367 of record JAMAJE010000175.1, read on the forward strand.
TTACTACAGAATTTCTACTAATTTATTTTCAAATTGACATTATTGATTATAGCTATTATACATGCATATATTAAAAACTTAAAAGTAAACACCACACCCAGAGCCATGCTCTGTGCATTCCCAAAACCCTATTAATTTTGATGTGGATGTAGATTAATTCCAGTTCGTTGATTGACATCGTTTATAAATTGTTCTAGATGCTCCCGATACAGTACATCACCACCACCACCATCATCATCATCATCATTATTATTATTATTATTATTATTATTATTATTATTATTATTATTATTAGTAGTAGTAGTATGTCTATGTGAATCATCCCCATATAACGCATAATTAAAACTAAAATCCACATTTGAGTCATTTGAAACGCCACTATCGGAATCACTACCGCCAATACTACTGCTACCATCGTCATCGCTATTCGTTAAAAACTCCGGTAAATTGTCATTTGGAATTCTCCTAACAATATTATCAGATAAAATATTATCAGGCTGGTGCCTCTCTTCCCATTGATTTAAATAGTCCATAGGTGTTAGTGCATTAGCTTCATTTACTGTATAACTTCGATCGATCTTAGAATTTGCCTTGTTTAAGCCTAACTCAGTATTTCCTGATTCAGTAAAATTATTCATTTCAAATGAATATGGCTCATTACTAATTCCAGGTTCAACATTATTGGGCACAGAATTAGCTTCGCTAATCTTTATATTCATTTTAGCTGAATTGAATGGATTCGAGCATCTCCTATACAATTCATCAACTTCTTCTAACAGTAGACCTTTGGTTTCATAAATAAAGAATATGGTAACAATCAAACCTGCTAAATTCAACGATCCCCACATAAAGAAAATATTTGTACCCAACATTGTAGTATGAGTGCCTTGATCAATCAAATAAGGTGTTAAATATGCAAATAAAAAATTGACAAGCCAGTTTGTAGTTGCTGATAATGAAACTGCCTTTTGTCTAACTGATAAACTGAACAACTCACCTGTGACAACCCAAACAACTGGTCCCCAAGTACTTGCAAAAAAGGCAATAAATAAGCAAACAAATGCTAACATGACTTTATTGGCAATTACGGTATTTGTTTTCACTCCGACAATCGCTATAACATAATTTGAAACCACCATTCCTGCAGCTCCAATTATAAGTAATTTTCTTCTACCAACTTTATCAACTAATAAAATACCAGGTATAGTAAAAACAACGTTGACAGCATATGTTATAAGCGACATTAAATAAGATTCATTGATACCAGTACCAACAAAAAAGTTAACACCATAATAAAAGATAAAGTTAATACCTGAACACTGTTGGAATGCTTGAATTGAAATACATGTAAACATTCTTTTCAATTGATGAGCTCTACCTTTAGAACTCCTAAAACAGTCTAAATAGGAAATAGATCCACCATCCGTTTCATAATCATGCGAAGCTTTAATTTCAATTAATTCCTCAATTAATTCTTCATCATCAATTGTTAATCTTCTATATCTTGATAATGATAAAATTGCGCCATCAATGTCATTCTTCATAACATAAAATCTTGGTGACTCCGGTAGTGACAATAAACCTAATAATAATGCTGTGGTCCAAATGAATTGTAATCCAACAGGTATTTGGAAACAGCTTGCAGCATCCATATGTCTTGTACCTTGAGAAATTGCACTAGAAATAAGTAAGCCCCAAGTAATAGCCCATTGATAAAATGATATAACAGAACCTCTAATCCATCTTGGGGAAACCTCAGCCTGGAATAATGGTATAATAGATGATATAACACCAACTCCGAAACCATTAATAAATCTACCAGCTAGCATTAATTTAAAAGATTCAGAAACAATTTGTAATATTATTCCAAGATTAAAAATTAGTATTAATGTCCAAACCATGCAAAAACGTCTACCATATCTATCAGATACAAATGGTGAAAATAGTGAACCAAATATGGTTCCTAATGAAAGAATTGCTGTCATTAGTGCTCTTTCTTCCGATGTAAAATAACCTCTACCATCTTTTGTAAAATGTGCTTTAACGTATGGCATTTCTAATAAACTATTAATCATACCAGTATCGTATCCATATAAGAATCCTCCAACTGCGGTAAGTAAACCAACATAAACAGCCATAAAAGATGATTTAAACTTTCTTTTCTTTTGATTTCGTGCATTCATAATTTGTGTTGTCCGATCAGACTTCATATTTTTTAAAGATGATATGACTGTTGATAGGGAATTTTCTATTTTACGCATGTATGGGTTTTTGGCATCTCTTGCATTTGAATTATTGAGTGAATTTTCTGTTGTTCCAGTTTCCGCCGTTAACGGTGATATTCTGTTCTTATCATCGACTGACGGTTCAATATTCTTTTCCAGTCCCTTAAAATTATCGTTTTGTGTCAAATATGTGTCTGATGTATCAATAGTATTTTGTGATTCAGTATTAGGTCCACTCATTTCAGTATTATCCGTTTTTGTGCATGAATATGTCTTCAAAAGCTCTTTACTCGGTATAGCTGATGATTGTTCACCCCCACCACCACCAAGAGTTTCTCGGTTGAAATCAGACATGGATGTGTCTGTATATTTATGCTATTTTCTCTAATTAGCTATAACTTATGCCTGTATTTAATGTTTTTTTTTGGATTTATATTGTGTTTCTAATGCAATCTTTTCATAAATTACTAATAAAACAATATAAAAAAATTACAAGCCCGTCAAATAAAAAAAATTATAATAGCGAAGTTAATTTCCAAATTTGGCATTTCCGAGTACATTCTATGATATGTCATTTATATTAATGATACATTACATACAGTTTCTGGTTCAGAGATCGTTACAATATATTATTATATAATAAGTTTATAGAAAGACACAAGAAATAATAGGGAATATATATTAAGTATCATGAAAATTAAAACTGAAAAGGGTAAATGGACAAGATGTTAAATATTGGAAGTGTTATCATCCAATTAATATATATACTTAGGAAGATCGCCTAAATTTGAATAAAGAGAATCTTCTTTGAGAATGCTTGTCATGATTTGTATTTGATTTTTCATCATGATGGCGTGTTTCGTTATGATTGGATTCTTGTTTATTTACAATTTCTTCGGTTGGATGTAGCATTTGCAATTCTGGCATTATATCCGGGGACTTCTTAGCTTTTTCAGTTGCATTACCTGTAATGCATGAAGATTTATCGTCAATATCTTTTAAACTTCTAGTATTATCGGCCCGAGTATCAAAATCTGCTTTTTCATGTAAATTAGATGAATTTATTATTGATTTAGAGTTATCTTGAGAAATTGATTCAGCGTTAGGTATGGAAGATTTGCGTTTATTGAATAAACCAAAAATACTTTTTCTCTTTGTATGATTTGTTTTCCTTGTATGGTCTATATGTGATTCAATCTGTTGTAGTGTGGTTAGATCAGTACTGGGATTATGGTCACTATTGTTATTGTAATGGTTGTTTTCATGGTTGTGAATATCTATATTGTTATTCCTTTGATGAATGGCTGATTTTGTAATGTCACCATTATCAATGCTTTCAGCTAATACTTCATCACCTGGTAAACCATCTTTCAATTTCGGAGTATTTACATTTGTTCGTATATCCTTTTCCATACAAGTCTCTAACTGAGGGCTAATATTTTTAAAATTTGTTATATTTTCTGGTAAATTATCTAATGAGCTATTGCGAGAATAAGGTAATGAATAGATATCTTGATTTTTATTATTTGTAAAAGAAGAAGTCGAATTATTTCTTCTTTTAGAAAAAAAGGCACTAGTAAAAGTTAATTTTTGATTTGGTGAAGTTCCTGTTGATGTTGGTGAAAGTTGTTGATGATCTTTTAAATTTAAAACAAGATTTATTTGGCTTTGTCGTTCTTTTATAAAAGATGATAAATCTTCAATTATTAAATCTGATTGGTTAATCATAGAAGTTAGCAATTCCTCATTGTTTAGGTAAGAAGATTTTAAATCATCAGTACTAAAGCTTTTTGATCCAATAGTTAAGTCAACGCTTTTAAAAAAATTCAATTGAAAAACCTTAGATAAGTTTGAATCATGCATTTTAGTTATACTTGAAATCTCAGGTGAAGACAAATACTTTAAGAAATCAAGTAAAAAAAGAAGTAAATGTAAGTTTTCAATTGGTAATTTTGAAAGACTTGCAGAATAAATTGATTTATTAACGATCAATATATCAGAATGCAATTTTGGTTTAGTAACATCTTTTTCAGTATTAAGAGTATCATCATCAAATGAATGTAAAGAGTCAGGAGTTAGTATACCTGGAGTAGTTTCATTAGATTTATTTTTTTTCATTGGAGAATCTGATATTTTAACAAATTGATCCATATCAATCAAATTATCTTCAATATTTTCAGAGTCTGAATTTGAATCACTTAAAAAATTGTTATCAATGTCTGAATTAATTATTATATTAATACTATGATTATTTTCAGTAGTTTTATGATCATGATCATCATCATCCAATTCACTTGGATAATCAGAAACAATTGAATCTTTTCGAATTTGACTCAATGAATTACATACATCAGCAGTTATTAAACCATAATCTAAATTTGATATCCATCTTTTTAAGATTACTGCAACATCGTGTGAAGTTGTTAAATGATCATTTTCAAAATTAAAGGAATCAATATTTTTATTCATTTTGGATTCAATCAAATTAACTTGTTTAATTGAACCATTCATTCTAAATAAGCCTTCCAATGGAGGATTTAATTTAATAAAATCGCAACATTTATAAACATAAGTTGGTATTATAAATGATGTACTATTTATATCAATAGATTTATTTGAAATTCTTAGCTCAGAATCAATGTATTTGGAAATTTTTGGAAGAAGATTCGGTGTTGAAGTTGAGAATTGAGGAGATGAAAAGAATCTTGAATTCGGTCTTGAATTTGACTTCATTTTGTGGGAATTTGATCTTGTTTTATTATAATTTAAAGAAGAATGCGTATGGGTATTATTGTTTTGGATATTATTATTAATGTTATTATTATTATTAGTACAATTAATATTTTCATTATTTGGTTCAACATTATTTGAATTAACAGTATTATGAGTTAAAGAATAAGAGAAACTTCTTCTATTTGAAGAAAATGATCTTCTTTTCGGATGTTCAGATGAACTATTTGAATTTAAAGTAAAGACAGAGATGGAACGACGACGATTTTCTTGATTCTCTTGGTTCTTAATATTTTCTTCCAATATCAGACTATCTCTTGATTGCATCTTATGATTTTTAGAATTCACGACAGACATCTTTATTTTGGCTAGATAATCAAAGACGACGGGAATTAAACACAAGAAATGAACTGCAAGAACAATAATAATTAAATAGCAATAAAATTGTCAACAGAAAAAAAAAGAAAATGAACTTCAAAAAATATACAATAGTTAAGCCACAAAGAGTCTGTATATTTAGGCAAAGATTTGAGATGAGAACTCCTTTTTTGGGGTAATTAACAATTGAAACAATATAGTTTGTGATTTGTTATTAATTAAAATTTAAGTTTCAACTTTCAGATTTCAGACATATTTTCTCCCTTTCACCGCGTAATTAAGATCTATATGTTTTATGTTTCTGCAATATTTTCCTATTTCCTAAAACAATCTACAATCTACTTCCCTTTTTTTATCGCGTCGCGGCGATCGTCGTCATTTTTTTTTTCATACCCCATAACAACTATTTTTGTGGTGTATTCATTTTAATTCATGACAATAAATAATGTTGTTGCTAAAAAATAAAAAAAATAAAAAAAAATAAAAAAAATAATACAGTACAATAATAATAATAATAATAATAATAAATAATAATAATAATAATAATAATAAAGATAATATTAATTTATAAAGATACAAAACGCAAACAGACACGCCAATACAAAACAACATCAATATTTACAAAAAGAAATTCTTTAGTTCCATATATACCATTATATTTATTGTTTCTTTCAGAGCTTAACGAAACCCTAAAATAACAATCCACATTCAAGTGGACAGTTTATTACCTTCTGATCTTAAATCCCTACATTATTGATATCCTTGTGTCACCATTATCGCAATCTTCAACTTTATTTTTATATTATACTATTATTAATATTGTTATCACTATTATTATTATTATTATTATTATTATTATTATTATTATTATTATTATTATTATTTATTTATTTATTATATTATTATATTATTATTATTATCCAGCTGTACATTATTTCAAAATTTCTTAACTTGTTCATTTTTACTATCATATAAAATTATATTCTAGCATTAATTCAATAACAACATGATTCATGAAAATTTATATTCTGCAACTTATTCTGGAGTACCTGTTTATGAATTTATACATCCCAAATCCTCTGTCATGAGACGTAAAAAAGATGGATGGGTAAATGCAACTCATATTTTAAAAGTTGCAAATTTCCCCAAGGCCAAAAGAACTAGAATTTTAGAAAAAGATGTTCAAACTGGTGTTCATGAAAAAGTTCAGGGTGGTTATGGTAAATATCAAGGTACGTGGGTTCCTCTAAAAAGGGCAATTGAAATTGCTCAACAGTTTGGTGTTTTAAATGATTTAAATCCTGTATTCGATTACATATCAAATGGTTCTATTACTCCACCCCCAGCTCCAAAACATCATCATGCAACTACTGCAACTGGTACGAGGAAACCAAGGACTACAAAACCAAAAGCTAATAAAACTGATATACAACAATCATCTACAAAACCACTTAATAAAGATTTAACATCAAATAAGAAGCCGAAGAGACAAAAGCTTAATTCAACTAGAATTTCAGATTCAGTCTCAGATTCGACTTCTTCAGATAAAAAGAAAAGACTAACGCCATTATCGATACCCTCTTCAGCGCAATCAAATATTCCAATAAGTTCCAATTTAACTCCAACTTCAGCATCAAGAAATTCCTTATTGAATAATAATAATAATACTAATAATAACTTAAACTCTAATGATATATATTTTGATAACTCGAGTTTTAATAAACGAATTTTAAAGGCTCCGAATTCTGGATTATCTTCGATATCACAATCACAATCACAATTACAATCTCAATCTATAAATAACGATTTAAAAATTTTAGATGATGATTTAGATGGTGAGTTAAATGATGATGCAGATGAAAATAATTTTAACAATAATCTTAATAACAATCAAAATGAGAATGATTTTCAAATATCCCAAAATAATGACTTTAGAGCTACGAATTCATTTCATCATCGTCTTCAAGAACCTTCAACTGTTGAATTTATGTCAGAACATGATCTGGATAAAGCATTAGCAGAATCTGAGACTTATGGTGAATTGAAAAAACCATCCTTGTATTATAATAATAATAAGAATTTTATGTTAAACCAGATAACTTCTACTCAAATACCTTCAAATTCAAACTTACCGTTAGATAAAAGTTATGTCAAAGCTTTATATAAATATTTCATTGAAATGGATTCAAACCCGGAGTGTGAATTGCCTAATTTTATAACTCAAGAATACTCAGATTTCAATATAAATCAGCCTATTGATAATCAAGGAAACACAGCTTTACATTGGGCATGTTCAATGGGTGATTTAAAAATGTGTGAAATACTTATAAAAAGAAATTGTGATATTCATGTATTGAATAATAAAGGTGAAGAACCAATTATAAGATCTGTTATTTATGCCAACTGCTATACTAGAAGAACATTTCATAAATTATTGGATTTATTATCAGATTGTTTATTAGATATTGATTTAAATTCTAGAACTTTATTGCACCATATTGCATTAGCAACTTCTGATAAAAATAATCTACCATCATCAAGATATTATACAGAAATTTTACTAATTAAAATTGCTGAAACTGTTCAATCAAATGACTTATTTAAAGAATTTATTGATAAACAAGATATTGATGGTAATACAGCTTTACACATAATGAGTTTTAATAATGCCCAAAAATGTATTAAGATTTTGTTAGGATATAATGCTAGAGTTGATATAAGAAATAAATTAAATGATCAAGTTGGAGATTATTTGACTGAAAATTTTAAAAATGATTTAAATCATCCAGGTATAATAAGTAGTAAAACAGATATAATACCAAATTTAGGTATAGAAAATTATGAATCATTCAATTTGAGACCTTTTAAACCATCATTTAACGGCAATATTATATCTTCAAATAGATCAAATGTATTAAATCCTTATTACAATACAACTACTAGTAATAGAATTAATAATTCTTATATGGAACCATTTTATTCACAAAATAATATAACGAATCATGGAAATTTATTAAAATTTAATCAATCTTCTTATATTAATAATATAAATCATTCAAGTAAGACATCAATGAAGATGAATCAAATGAACATTGAAGTTTTTGATAAATTAAACGAATTATCAAGCGCTTTTGATAATGAAATATCACAAAAAAATGATGATATCAAAGAATTGAATTCAATTGTTGAACAAATGAATAATGATATAGAAAAAACATCTAATGATATTGAAAATTTATTAGAGAATATTTTTGGATTAAAGGCTAAACAAGTTTATGAAATTGACGGTGATTTGAATAAAACAATTAAAAGAGTAGAATTACAATCACATGAATTAGAAAACGATTATGATGAAAAATGTGATTTATTAAGAAGACTAATTGACAGAACGCAAGCAATGAATTTAGCTAAAATTGTTCAAGAATGTGAAAATGAAAGTTTATCTAAAATTAACGATTCAACTGATTCTTCATCTTTAGAGTCAAATTTATCAGATGACGTTTTATTAAAATTATTTGATTTAGCAAGATTACAAATTATAAGAAAGAAATCAGTCAATATTTTGGTTAATATTCAATCCAAGACAGAATCAAATACCGAAATTATTAATAGTTACCGAAGATTGGTATCTAAACTGTCTAATATGCCAATAAGTGATGTTGATTCGAGTTTAAATAGTATAGAAGAATGTCTTCGTAGGGATCTGGATAGTGAATTGTCCCTCAAAGAAAAGACTAATGCTGTGTAATTAAATATTCAAACTTGTATATTTAATATTTATTGTAAATTTATTACCTTTATTTATGGTCGTATTTCTTTAATTTATAATTGAAAGGTTAAAACAGTTAATGAGATGTATATTATGTGTAATTTGTCTTTATGATTTATGAACCCCTGAATATTTTGGAGCGATAATCCTTAATCCTTAATCCTTAATCCTTAATACCTCTATAAAGATCGTTTGTTATATAAGTTTCGAAACTTGTGTTTTTGATATACATTTACTTTTGGCAACACATATAAGAGTATACCAATATTGAAACTGAACATAATAAAATATTGGATATTATATTTAGATGTCTACTTATAAACTTCAGGATAATGAAATTGAATTCATTTTGAAAACACCTACACCAGAATCTAGTACTTTTATATCATGTATTTTAAGCAAACCAGAACCTGAATTTCATCCAGAAACTTTACGTGCTGCAATGTTAATGCATGGTCTTGGAGGTCATAAAAACACATGTTATCATTCAAAATTAGCACGTAAATTGTCAAAAGAACAAGGGTTTTATGTCGTTAGATTTGATTTCCGAAATTGTGGAAGTTCATCAAAAACAGGTAAAATTGGTCGTACTTTACAAAACGATATTGAAGATATGAATATTGTATATAATTGGTTAACGAGTGGTGGTCATGAAAACAAGAAATTATTTGTAGATACATTAATCGGACATTCAAGAGGAGTTGTTGATGTTTTTAATTGGCAATTGACAAATAAAGATAAATTCGTTCCAAATTTAGTTGCTTGTGCAGGTAGATATATTGGAAGTGGATTACCCAATAGTATTAAGAGAAAACATCCAAACTTTGAAATTGAAGGTGGTCATTATATTAAAGGATTTCAAGATGGTAAATATGGTGATGTTTGGATTCCATTGAATGAAACTAATAGTTTAGGGGTTTTAAATATGGAAACCGTTAAAGAAATTACCAAAGAAACAAATACTTTATTAATATATGGAACAAGAGAAAATGTTATTCCATTAGAAGATGCTGCAAGCTATAATAATACACTGGCTGGAAGAAATACGTTAATCTTAATTCCCGGTGCCGATCATTGTTTTAGAGGTGTTGATAAAATTCCTGAAAATGAATGGGAAACATGTGATAAACCCATTATCAAGGACCTGGGGATAATAAATTACAATTCTGAAGTTGCTGATAAGATTGCAAATTGGATGAACATGGAAGAAATGAATAAAAGATTTTATGATAAACATGTTAATGTTCATGAATTTTTACCTAGATTTAAAAACATTGAAGGTCTTTTCAACTTTAGAGATATTGGCGGTTATATGAATAAAAACGGTAATATCGTGAAATATAATCAATACTTCAGATCAGGTAATTTATCAAATATTACCACAAAGGGTGTCAATGCATTGAAAAAATTAGGAATTACAAAAATCTTTGATTTAGAACTTTCATACAAATATAGAAATATAGAAAAAGAAATAGATTTAGGTATTGATGTTGTTAAATTTCAATCAATTGATAACGCTGAATTTTTGACTACAATTGAAAGTGAGATCATAAAACTATTGATTCAATCAGCTTATGACTGGTCAAACATTAGTAAATTTTACATTTATATGCTTGAACACTTATTCCCATTATTTAAAATTACGTTTGAGTCTATTTGCAATCATCCAAATAGCAAAATTTTATTTTGTTGTGGACTTGGTAAAGATAGCTCAGGACTTTTCACTATGATACTATTATTACTGGCCGGAGTTGAACCCTTAACTGTTGTCCAAGAATATTGTCTATCTGTATTTGGTTTAGAACCAGTTCGTGAAGATTTAACTAGTTTGACAATTTCACAGATAGAAGAATATAGTAAAGTTAGTGAAATTAGAAAACAAACTTACCATGCTGGAGACTGGTCATTTGAAAGAGGTGGAGTGGCTAATATTCTTAATGTTAAGGGCTCTGTGGTGCTGAGCATTATATCGTACCTTGATACCAAGTATGGCGGAATTGAAGGTTATTTACAGACTGCTGTGGGATTATCAAATGAATGCATCACTAAAATTAAAACCAATCTTATTATCTAATTAGAAGATAAGTGAAAAAATAGATTTTTAGATATTTAAAAGTAAAAGCAAACTAAAAGTAACTAACTGTACAATTAAAACTAAAAACATCCATCTATTTGATGCAATAGGATATATAAGGGATAATACAAAATAACTTTGATATTGTAATGATCCACATTGATTCCACAATCTACAAACTATACAAGCCACAATTGTTGTCTCCTCCTCCTGCACCGGCACAATTTTTCACGCCAAGTTGGAAAATTGGAAAAGTTTTGTGTTGGAGGGACCCGCTACCGGAGAAAATCTTTTAAGGATGACGCATAGTATATTGTGGTAAGAGCTTCATCATGTCTGACAGTTGGATATTATTTTTCAGAACATTTTTTTACAGGGTTATAACTTATAATATCAAGTATTTATTAGTGTTAATAATATCAGAGTATTAACTACAGAAGATATCCATAAATTAAACTGACTATGATGTTTAAAAAGACAATGGTTATGCTTCAGGAAACATCTAGGCTTACCTATAAAAATATGTTAAAAGATCCATCATCTAAATATTTCAGAGCTAAAAATATTAAATTATCGGACAGAACTTGGCCAGACAAAGAAATTAAGAAAGCTCCAAGATGGTTATCTACTGATTTAAGAGATGGTAATCAATCATTACCAGATCCAATGTCAGTGGAACAAAAGAAAGAATATTTTCACAAATTACTTGAAATTGGATTTAAAGAAATTGAAGTTTCATTCCCATCTGCATCTCAAACTGATTTTGATTTTACCAGATATGCAGTTGAAAATTGTCCACCAGATGTTGCAATTCAATGTTTAGTACAATCAAGAGAACATTTAATCAGAAGAACTGTTGATGCATTAAAAGGTGCTCCAACTGCTATTGTTCATACTTATTTGGCAACTTCTGATATGTTTAGAGATGTTGTATTTAAAATGAGTCAAAAAGAAGCACTTGAAAAAGCTGTCGAAACTGCTAAATTAGTTAGATCTTTAACTAAAGATGACCCAACTTTACAAGATACTAAATGGGTTTATCAATTTTCACCTGAATGTTTTTCTGATACTCCATCTGAATTTGCATTAGAAATTTGTGAAGCTGTTAAAGCTGCTTGGGAACCAACTGTTGATAATCCAATAATTTTTAATTTACCAGCAACTGTTGAAGTTGCAAGTCCAAATGTTTACGCAGATCAAGTTGAATATTTCTGTAGAAATATTTCTGAAAGAGAAAAAGTTGTTGTTTCTTTACATTGTCATAATGATAGAGGTTGTGGTGTTGCTGCAATCGAATTAGGTTTATTAGCTGGTGGTGATAGAGTTGAAGGTTGTCTTTTTGGAAATGGTGAAAGAACTGGTAATGTCGACTTAACAACTGTTGCTTTAAATATGTACACTGATGGTGTTTCCCCAGAATTAGATTTCTCTGATATTCAAAGTATTATTGATGTTGTTGAAAGAGGTAACAAGATTCCTGTTCATGAAAGAGCACCATATGGTGGTTTATTAGTTGTTTGTGCATTCTCTGGCTCACATCAAGACGCTATTAAGAAAGGTTTTATTGAACAAGCAAAGAGAGAAGCAAATGGTGATTCAAGATGGATGATGCCATATTTACCATTAGATCCAAAAGATATTGGTAGAAGTTATGAAGCTGTTATTAGAGTTAATTCTCAATCTGGTAAAGGTGGTGCAGCTTGGATTATTCAAAGAGCTATCGGTTTAGATTTACCAAGACAAATGCAAATTTTATTTTCTAAAGTTGTTCAAGATAAAGCAGATTCATTAGGTCGTGAATTAAAATCTGATGAAATTGTAGCTTTATTACAGGATACTTATAATATTGATTGTTCTGCAGTTAACGATTTAAAAATTATTGATTACAAATATGACAAGAAATCAGATGAGATTACTAATGTTTTTGCAATAATTGAATTAAATGGTGAACAATTTAATATTTCTGGTACTGGTAATGGTCCAATTTCTTCATTGTTGAATGCATTAGGTAAATTCTTTAAGACTGAGTTAGAAGTTGAAGAATATTCCGAACATTCTGTTGGTCAAGGTTCAAAGACTAAAGCTGCATCTTATATTAGAATCTTGAATGATAATACATCACAATGGGGTATTGGTACTCATGAATCTATTACCAAAGCTACTGTCAATTCTATCCTTTCTGTTGTAAACAATATGTTGAAAAAGGGTTTAATTTCAAAATGATTGTCAAATCATTGATAGCCATAAGACCAATTATTAAATTATTCATTTCTCCCCATTTCTTTCATTGGAAACGGTTTTAAATTATATTCCTAATTCATAATAATAGCAAATTTTTGATATTATTTTTTAAGTTTTATAAAATATTTTGTACAAAAGTTACCTGGTAAAAATCTTTTTATTTAAAATATTTATGAAGGATATAGTATTCCATTAGTACACGCAGGAGGTGGATCACGATCATCGTTGGAAACGTTTAGATAACCAACTTGCCAATATTTTGGATGCTGTTGATAAAAATTTTCCCATTTTAAAACTGTTGTATTTACATATGATTGATCCATTTTCATATTTTCTAAATTCCAAGTACACTGATTTAAATCATGGAAACATCCATTAATAAAAATTCTTGTACAATCACGTCCGACAAAAATACCGTATCTTGAAGTTATGGTTTTAGGATTATAAACGTCATAACTTGCAGTTACATCATAGACTTTTTTATTAATTGATATTAATAAACGACCTGAATTCTGTACATCATTCCATAATGTATTGACAGTGTATTCTTTGATTGGAGAACCTTTTAATCGATGGATTAAATACATACTGTCTACATATTTACCAGAATACCCCCACATAGTGGATTGAGTAAAAGCATAAGAAAGTAGTGCATTGAGTAATAAAAGTCCCGATATTACACGCAAAACATCAAAAAAAGTCAAGTTTTCAGCCGATTCTTCATTACTTGAATTCCCCATGTTTCATATTTCCCAATAGTTCAATCTGTCTTATACATGAATGAAGTAGATGCTTTAACGTTTAAAAAATAGAAGCCCTTTATTTTTTTGTAATCAACCCGCATTTGGCATTTGGCATCAACTGAATAATATTTTACGCTTTTTATACATGAAACTATAAAAGGATGAGAATTTCCTCAAATTTTTAATAAATAATTTTTATACTGTACCCCATATATATCTTTTTGAATTTTTTTTCTTTTCTTGTACCAAAACCATCCTATAGACAGTACGCTGTTCCTGTCTCTATTACTAGTTGATAGAGAGATGATTTACAAACTGCAAATGTGCTTTTGTTTTCCAAGATTTCTGTACTATTCTTAAATCTACTAAACAGTGTTCTAGTTTTTAAATTGATATTTTGAAGATCGTGAATAGTTTTTATTCGCAACATGTTTTTCTTAATGTCTTTTTATCAGCGTATTCTTTTAAGGAAGAAGTGGACATTGTTTACAAGTTTTTGAATATTATATTAAGATTGAAATTTAATAGTCTTTTGTATTTTTGATTTCATTTGCTGTTATTTCAGCCATAGGTTTAGATCGTGATAATGGATGGAGAGATGAACGATTATGTTAATAAGAACTCGTCTGGATCTTTTAGGAGAACGGAATGATGGGTGTCAGATAACATATACATATTAATTTTAGTTTTTGTTTTTGTTTTAGTTTTTATTTTGTTATTCATTTGATTTTATTTTCTTATTAAAAACTTATACTACTTGTAAAATTTCACAAACTTAAATTTTAACCGTTTATTATAATTATAAAAAATGTATTATACAAAATGCAAAATTAGTAAGAAATAGTTTCGTTATTTGATTTAAATTTTCTAACGTTCCTTTAACAATTTATTTCTCTTTTCTCTTCTCTTGAGTCTTTCCACTCTCTTTGCATGCATTATAGTTGCAAGTTTTTCATATCTTTCTTCTTCTGCCTTCTTTTCACGTTTTTCTTTGATTTTTTCAATTCTTGCTTTATGAGCAGATTGTTTTTCAGCTTGTAATTCTTTTAATCTAGCCTTATCTTGAGCTTCCTTCAATCTTTGTTCTTGTTTTTTCTTCCAAGATGAACTAACACCTAATGATTTAATTCTGAATGCTTTCTTTTCTACTTTCCAATTCTTACCACCAACTCTTTTTCCCTTTCCTGGATCAACAGGAATAACTTCTTTTAATGTAGCTTCTGAAAGTAAAGTTCCTACCCCTTTTACTTGTTTATCTGATTCAGTCATTGTTAAGTTAGAATTATATCAAAAAACTAAAAATCGATAAAGAAAACTAATTAAAGAGTGCATGAAGAAAAAATTCATGTTAACAAAAAAATGTTTATCAAAAAGCAAAAAAAAAAAAAAAAAAAAAAAAAAAAAAATTCAAAATTCAGAAAAAAAAAATTTCAGAATTTTTCATTTTTGAGCCCACTTGAAGAAACTGCAACTAAAGTTTTTATTGTTATCTCTATTATTATCAATAATTGAACGGTGTTTAGTGTTATCATGTTCAGAGTCATGATGTGTCCATGTATCATTTCTAGATGGTTTGGCACAACACCAAAACTTTCGTCCAGCATTGACACCTTTTTTAGTTGTTCGTAAAACACATGGTTCACGATGATCACATTGCGGAGCTGAACTTAATGATGCATTATTTAAAATATCATTGAATAAACTTGATGTAAGCGTTCTTTTAATCGAATCAGATTCAGTCGGTAAAGTGCAATTATTTTTATTTGTATTTGTATTTCTATTTTGAGCATCTTTGTTTATATTTTCATCGTCATTTTCATTTCCATTTCCATTTTCAGCTTCATCTTCATCTTCACTTTCAGCAACAAATAATGAACTTGAAATAAACGTTGATTCAGATTTTGCTTCTTTCATCTGTGATACCAATGCAGTTAATGTTGACTGACCCTTTTGTTTTTTACGGCTTGTATATATTGGTACTGTTGTAGATCTTTTATTAATCTTGGGTGTAGGCAATTGTATTCCTGTTTTAGACATCAGCATTGTTTTTTTGATTTCAGTTGTAGTTGTAATTTCAGTCTCACTTTTAGTTTCAGGTTCATTCCTTGGTTTTGACTTAAATTTAAAAAATGTGTCAATGCTTTTGGTTGTACCTAAACCGTAATAATTTACAGCTTCAAAATGCTTTATATTTGGCTTAATATCAGATGTTTTGAAATTGGATATATTAATGTCACAAAAAATTGGACAATGATCAGAACCATAAAGAAATGACCAAATATCACAATATTCCACATTTTTAGAAATTTCAAAAGTACTTAAAAATAAATCAATCCTTGCACCAATATTTAATGGTCTATTATTTTTTAATGTATTCCAACAAGTATACATTTTCAGTCTATTTAAATTTTTTAATCTACCTAAATCAAATAAAATTTTTTGTTTATTTTTTTCTTCATCAAAATCATTAAAATCATATAAATAATCATTCAAAATTTGTCTTGATAAAGTTTCATTTCTAAAATTTAAAACTTCATTTTTATTAATTTTTTCAAACCATAATGATTTGTCATTTGCTGTTGGCATAATTAATTTATTTGATTTTAAACCAATATTCATTGAATCATCACGATCAATTAAACTTGGAGCAACATTAATATCACCCATTATAATTACATGTTTACCCATTTTTTGTAAATTTTCTACTCTTTTTAATAAAGTCGATAAAAATAAACATCTTTTAATTTCTTCATCTTCTGTACCCATTGAATTAGCTAAACAATAAACAGATATAATGATTATATTATTATTTAATTCAATTAATATACATCTTCCATCAGAATCCAGTTTTAAACCTTCTTTCCAATCTATAATATTATCAGAATAACCACCAATTGCTAAACTTGTTTCACCATCTTTTTCCCAAATTTTCCTATAAGTTAAATTATCTTTTGATGATACACTAAGATAACCAGTTATTCCTTCTTCAACTTTAATAACTTTAATAAAATTATCATGATCATTATTATTATTATTTATTTTTGATTTAACAAAAACGGCAACACCACTATAACCACGTTTTGTTTGAGGTATTGAAATAAATGAATGATAACCATTTATATTAGCAATTGATTTATTAATATCAAATTTTTGTAATTTTAATTCTTGAAATGTTATTATATCAGCTTTTAAATAATTAAAGATATCTGATAAATTATTTAAATCATTCCAAGGATGATAATGATTTAAAGTTTTAAAACCATTAATATTAAAAGAAACTAATCTTAAAGATTGTAATGAGGGAATATCTGGAATTTTGCCTTCAACATTTAAAGTCATTAATGATTATTGAAAAAATAATAAGTTCATTCAATAGTATGAATTTATCTTTAAATAGTTAATCTCAAGCTTGAAAAAAAAAGAAGTATTTGAACTGCATTGATGATTGATGAGATTAACTTAACTCACGGCTTACGGCTGTGCTGCTTGCGTAAATTTTATTTTTTTGTTAAGCCGATAGCCGAATTTATATTCTTAAAATAATTACCTATTAAACTAAAATACACTAATTTTTAAAATGGTATGGTGAAATCCTAGTAAAAAGAAAGGGAAAAGAAAATTAAACAATTACCAAATGATAAACAAAATTATAAATAATATGGATATTTATACTTATTTTAATTTAAATTCAAAAGCTTTATTTAGGAAAGATTGTAACAAATGTATATGCTTAAACTTACAAAATCAATAAAACTTTTCTAGTTTAATATGCTATTTAAAATGTATAGTACTATTTTTGGTAATTAATGGTGCATTGAATAATAACAAATTAATATGGCTTTATTAATAATCAGTAATATTATAATCTTAATGTGTACCACATTAAGATTCATTGGAATGAATAATTTTTAAAAGTATGGGTTACTTGAATTTATTATTTTCGATTAATTATTATTTATTCTTCATCACATAATTGGTAATGGACGTTGTTTAAATATTATCTTTGTATTGATGATATCTAACATTTCACATTTTTCATTATTATTATTATTATCATTAGACATCGAGTGATCAATTTTTAGTAACCCTAAAGGTGGATCAATTTTTTCAATTGTACCAACTAATCTTTGAGTTGTACTGATAAACAATGTAGCTCTTTTAAATGATTGATCAATTTCCAATCGTCCAAATTTAACACTATCTACTTCATCTTCATCTTCATCTTCATCGTTGTTATCATCATTTTGTTGTTTTTTTATGTTATTATAATGAATTGATTTTAAAAGTTGAGGAATTTCAGTTTTTGTAAATAACTCTTGCTCTTTTGAATTTAATCCTTGGGGTTTAAATTTTGGCAAACTTAAATTACCTTGGATTTCTATTAATGTTAGTCCTAAATTAGTTGATACTACAGTAGAATAATCATCTAAAGATGGATCTCTACGCGGTAATGACAATGATCGAAGTGCAGATTCAAAAGATACAGGTATTGAAGGCATAAGTAAGTTATATTTATTGAATAGCTATAACTAACTATATTAATCAAATATTGTCAATATTGTTTGTTATCAAATCAATTCCGATTCAGTTTATATTAATTTAATTTAATTTAATTTAATTTAAAGACTTAATAATTATAGACTCACACAACCACAGTTTCATTCTGAATTGAAAAATGAAAAATGAAAAATAAAAAAAATAAAAAATAAAAAATAAAAAATAAAAAATCGAACGATAAAAAAAAAATTTACAAAAAAAAACACAAAATTTTGAACTCCGGGAGGCCAACAACCTTAAAGGAGCCACATTTTATACTAATAATTATATACTTATCTTATGACACTTTTATATTTAATTGATTATTTTTTTTTTTTTTGTTTTGCTTTTCTTTTATAAATAGACAAACTTCTCCGTTTTCCCATTTTACCCTTAAAGGCCCTGGGTGTATCCGTATTCTTATTCTTATTGTATTCCAAAACTTATTTTATCTGATTTCATTTCAATTCTGCTATCCTTCTATATTCAATTAATAACATTAATTCAATCATCACCTAATTAACATATACACACAAACATTTATAAGAAAAAATAAAAATACAGTTCTACTAAAAATCTGATTATGAGAGCATTACAAGCATCTAGAACAGCAGCATTTGCTTATCTTTCAGTCGCTTTGACTATTCCATTTATGATGCCTATTAAACATACAATAATTCATAAGAACGATAATGTGCCCTGTTATGGTTATTTTGGTGTAGGTAATGCATTCAGAATATAAAAAATAATTAAGTTATTATTGATATTGATAAATATCATTTTACTATCCTATCATCAAACAAACATGAAAAGAAAATAAATGTATTTACATATATTAACATATACAACTTATTATTATACATAATTTATTTTCTCATTTTCTCATTTTTTCTACTAATTTATATTACTACTGGCTGGGTTATTTTATTACTATTATCATTTTCATTTAATTTTCATTTCATTTTCATTTCTTATTTGTGTTTTATATTTGAATTCTATATTTTGTTGTTGTTATTCAAATAAACTAATATTTCATTATCTTTTATTTCTTTCTAGGTACATTAGCTACCATTTGGGTTAGGTTTGTGTATTATTTATATTAAATTTATATTTAATTATTATACAAATTAATACTTTTATTTAATTACTCTAATTTATTCATTATATCGTAAATGTAATGCATTCTTAAAATGAACATGTTTAATACCTGGTGGTTTACTAATTTCAAATGCATTAGTAGCTTCATTAACACTCCATCCTAATTTTTCAATTAAATAACAACAAATTAAAAATCCTGTTCTATTTTGTCCATAATGACAATGAACAACAATAAATTGTTCTTTATTATCCCTATCTTTCATTAAATTATCAACAATTTCTAAAAATTTAACAATAGTTATATCATCTGGTGTAATTTTACTTTCAGTTTTATATTTAACATATTTAATCCTTTTAAAATCTAATGGTTCATATGATGGTGTATCTGATCCAATATCAATTATACCAAATATTTCAGGATGTATTTCTTCAAATTTAATTGGATTATGAATTTTATCAGTTTGTCTTAATGTTTTCATACCTAATAAATATGATTTAGGTTTATTAGGTGAAATTTCATTAATTATAGGTTTTGATAATGTTATAACTTTATTCCATTTATTCTCATTTTTTAAACCCCATTTATCACCTGATATAATTGCTTTGATTTGTAAAACCCATGTACAACTAATATTTAAATTTAATTCTTCAATAAATTTATAAATTGATCCTGCTAATAAATTTGGTTTATCTAAAAAAATTGAATGATTAGCATTTGGTATTTCTTCATATATAATAATATCATCATCATTATTATTATTATTATTATTATTATTATTATTTATTAAATTTTTAATATTAATTGAATCTTTATTGGGTGTGATTTTATCAAATTGTCCACATAATAATAATATTTTTTTACAATTTAATTTATTAACCATTTTTAAAAGTTCTATCTTATGAACACATTTAAATCCAAATAAATATTTTAAAAAAATAATTGAATCAGTATCTAAATTCCATCTAAATTGTGTTAATCTTTTCAATAAATCATCATCATCTTCTCCTTCTTCTTCACCATTCAAATCACTATAAATAAAACTTTCAACACTTTTAGAATATAATCCGCCATATCTATCAAAAAATCTAAAATAATCAAAAAATTTAGGAAAATATCTTGACGTATTCAGAAAAACTCTTCTACTAAATGGTATTCTATTTATAATTTTATCAGAATCATCATTAGCTATTATATTTTTTTCTTTAATATTTGGTGGTGAAATCATAATTAATGTTTCAACTTTATTTTTTGGTAATTTATTAATTAATTTAATAGATAAATGTGAACCCATTGAATGTGCAATAAATATAAATCTTCTATTTGGAAATTTAAAATTTAAAATTTGAAATAAAATTTCAACTAAATTATCAGTTTCAAAATCTTCATCTTTCATATTATTTAATGATTCTTCTAATTTTTCTAATTCTTTATCAGTAAATTTAGATAATCTTGAAAATTTTAAATTTTTAAATTCATTATTTCTACTTGGTCTTTTAGAATTACCAAATCCAGGTAAATCAAATCCAAAAATATCTGCACAATTACGAAATTCTTTTAATATTGGTTCAAATTGTGATACTTGTCCACCTAATCCATGAATAAATATAAGAACAGGTAATGTTTCAATTTTATCAATTTGTTCCTTTGCTAATTGAATACCTTTAAAATCATTTTCATCAATATCTTTAATTGACCTTTTATGAAATTCACGTAATGGATGATCAATATAAATTGTTGAAATTGAAATTTCATTTAAATGATTATTATTAATTATTGGAAATGTTTCAATTTTCGAATATTTTTGAACGATTGAACAATCACTTGGTTTTAATTGTAATATATCCTTTTCAAAATCTGTATATAAATCATTATTAATATATTTCCATAAACTTCTACTTAATGAAATTCTATTTATATTATCTTTCTTTTGTAAATCTTTTAAATTGGGTATTGTTAATATCTTTTGTGATATCACTGAATCTAACGGTGTACAATCCCTTTCCATGGTTATAATTATATTTAATTTAATTTAAATAATAGAAAATATTTCTATGACTATCAATACTCAATAAAAATCTATTGAAATTATTAATACTAAAGAAAACAACAATATCAGTAATTTTCTCACATTAAAAATAAGACAAAAGCTAAAAAGAAAAAAAAACAGTACGGTATGTATGGCTTATCAGATCAACAATTCAATTTTAATGTCGATACAAGAGGAAAAAGGTATGAAGGGGAGCGAAATTAGTAATATAAACAATTTAAGGGAGGATAAGGCTCAACAAGGCTCAAACTTAATCATTACAAACAATTTTTGTTATTTTTTTAATCCTGTTTTATTCATTTTAATTGATTCATCTATTATTTTATTTGCTAGACTAGTAATTTTTTTTGATAATGCAAATGTATATGGAAAAACAACCAAATATGATTGTAGGTTCTTCAGCAATTATAGAACAAAATTCATTTCAAAGAAATGAAATTCCCGTTAAATCATTTAGTTCAAGATATCAATTGATAACAGAGTTAGGATCTGGTAGTTTTGGAACTGTTTCATTATATAAAATGAAAAAAGATGTTATGGAATTTCAATTAAAGGAAATGTATAATTTTTCAGGTACTTTATTAAATCCTTTATCTATTAATTATAAATATTCAAATGATTTAGTTGCTATTAAAACAATGAATAAAAAATTAAAAAAAAATTCAGATTATTCAAAAGTTAAAGAAATTCAATTCATTTTTTCTGTTAATTCACATTTTAATCTTGTTCAAATAATTGATATATTTATTGATAAAACTCATTTAAAATTAAATATAGTTATGGAAAATATGGATCAAAATTTATATCAATTAATGAAAGCAAGACGTGGAACAGTTTTTTCTCCTAAAACTTTAAAAAGTATTTTATCACAATTATTAAATGCAATTTTACATATTCATAAGCATTTATTCTTTCATCGAGATGTTAAACCTGAAAATATTTTAGTTATGCAAAACTTAAATTATTTTGGTTCAAGACAAAATATACCAACAAATCAACGTTCAAATTCTTATATTATTAAACTTGCAGATTATGGTCTTGCAAGACATTCATCAAATAAAAAACAATTTACGGCATATGTTTCAACAAGATGGTATAGATCACCAGAAATTTTGTTTAGAAAAGATCATTATTCTTTTCCAATTGATATTTGGGCTTTTGGTTGTGTTGCTGTTGAATGTGCAATTTTTCAACCTTTATTTCCTGGTAAGAATGAATTAGATCAATGTTGTAAAATTATGGATTTTTTAGGTAATCCAAATAAATCATTTTATTTAAAAACATTACAAAATAATGTAAATTTTAATAATTATACTTATAGTTATTTATCAATGCAACCATTTGGTGGATTTTGGGATGATGCAAATAATTTAGCTATTAAATTGGGTTTAATGTTTCCAAAACATTTTGGTTATAGATTGGAAAATTTAATTAAAAGAAATGATTTTGATTTTCAAGAGCAAATAAATTTTTTTCAAATGGTTAAATCATGTTTAACTTGGGATCCAAATAATAGAGCATCAGCTTATGATTTATTCAATTCTCCTTATTTTAAAAATTCTATTTATATTTTAGAAAATCAAAAGGAAAATGATCTTACAATTGATCCAATTACTATAAATAATAATTATTTAAATGAGAATAATATAAAAGATTCTCATATTAATAGTTCTTTAATGTTTGCCGGTATTTCACCAACGGAAACTCAAAATACTAGTAATAATAAGTATAATAATTATAATTTTCAAGAACTGAATGTCCCATCATTATCTTCAAATATGATTAAAATACAACCAGGTTTAGGTATCCAAAATAAATTTAATATTATTAATACGTCAAATCTGCTGCAAAATGCAAGTACTAATAATATTTCAATTGAAAAAAAGAGAATTTGTTCTAATAATACCATTAATAATAATAATAACAATATAAATAAAGATATGAGCATAATGCAATTAACATCTGATCTCATTGATATATATCCAATGGATGAAAATCTATCAGAATTTGAAACTATAAATACATTTTATAATGAAAAGGATATTGATGAAAAATTGCCAATTGAAAATATTGAGATTGTTGACCAAAATGACAATAATCAAACAGATGAAGAGGATGATGATGAGGAGGACGACGACGACGACGACGACGAATTTGAATTATATCAAAATGTTATTCTTCCTATGGAATTCAACAAGATACAAACATTTTTACAAGAATCTCAAGATCTAAGGAAGATTCAAAATGTTGATGTTTCAGTTAAAAACGACAAACAAGGTAATTATGATTTAATTGATGAAATAAATTATGCATTGGATGATGAGTTTAAGGTTAATCATCATAATTAATATTTTAAATTTTAAGATAATTTTATACCACATTTGACTTTGACCACTAAGTACTTTATAAATATTTAACATTGCTTCAGTTCTCTATATAAATACCTAAATATACATAATAAAAAAAAGTACTAAATAATTAAATTTTTACATAATCCATATTAGAATTTAATTCATTATTGGCATCCGTTGGTCCAACAATAAATTCTACATTGTAATCTGAATCATATGAACTATCACTATTATTTTCATCATCAGAATTTTTATCGTAAACAATTTGAATAACTCTGTCATTATCAGTATTTCTAACTTGTTGTTGGTGTTGTTGATTATTAATCGATTCTATCATTTTGGAATTATGTAAACAAGTACATTTTTTTCCAAGCATACAACGTCCATATTCTTTTAAATCTGGACATTGAAAATTATGTAAAAATTTACAATTTAATCCTTCATCACAATATCCAAGATAAGCAAATTCTCTACAAATTGGTGATTTTTCATTTTCCTTTTTATGTGTGAAAATGCAGTTCTCATTTTTACATTCACCAATTTGAAAAAACTTACAACTTGGAGAATTAAATTGTGATGGATTATGAGAATAATGACAAACCTTATTTAAACATTTATGTTTTGAATTTTGTTGTAATGTTGGACATAATGCAACTCTT
This sequence comes from Pichia sp. PB3310, assembly GCA_023629255.1. NCBI lineage: Eukaryota > Fungi > Ascomycota > Pichiomycetes > Pichiales > Pichiaceae > Pichia > Pichia sp. PB3310. The sequence goes on from JAMAJE010000175.1 coordinate 38,219, forward strand.
TCAGGTATATGACTAAACATGCATTTAGGTTTTGTACAGTTACCTGATTTTGTGTAAAATACACATGGACTTTTAGATGTTTGCTTATTGTTTAAATTTCTGTAAAAAATTTTTTTTCAATGTAAAAAAATGAAAAGGGAAAACCAAAGCATTGTGAAAAAAAAATGGATTTAACAGATAAAATGTTAGTATTAGAAAGGAAATGAATAAATTGACCATAATAACAATTGCAAAAAAAAACTACTTTACCTTTTGTTTAAATTTTCAAGTTGATAATCACCTGTTGAAGTTTTTATATAAGTTCTTCCTTTATATGTAATAAACAATGGTAAAGGATCGGCATTTGTTAGAGGCTTTTTAGTAATCTCATGATTTGTTGAAACAAGCATGAGTTTTGTGTCATCAAAAACAAGCAAAAATTTATATCCACTGAAGAAAAATCTGTTTTTATAATAAAACTTGGATCTTTTATTAATTATTTTCTTTGCAAATGCATGTTGTGCTAATATTTCTTTATAATTTTGTTTTGATGAATTTTTTGAAGTTTTTTTAGTTGGTTTACTGACCTTTGAATTATGTGAAATATTTAGATTTTCTTTGAGAACTAAACTTGGGAGTTTATGTATTAAATCATCTTTCATATTCTCTTTTAAAGTTAAACTTGGAACTGTATGCATCATAGTACTCTCATCAAAATCTTTGAGGGATGCACTTGGAAGTATACGTATTATAGCATTCTTATTATTTCCCTGTTGTTTCTTTTCCTTTGCTTCAATGTGATTTTGTTGTGAAACTATTGATTGTAATTGTAAAAGTTTTTTCTTTTCATTTTCTATTCGTTGTTGCTTTATTGAAAGCATTTTCTGGACTAATTTTTTTTGCTCATCAATTTGACTTTGGAGTTTTACTAATGCCTCTTGCAACTGCCTCTCCTCTTGTTCTGGTGCCATTGTATTACTAATACTTTTCGATTTATTTTTTAATTTAGTATAAAAAGAAGGACATATAGAGTAAAGTGAAAAAATAACGTTTTGTTTTTTCAATTTTCAATTTTCCTTTTCGTTACTTTTACTTTTACTTTTACTTTTAATTTTAATTTTAATTTTTTATCCGCTTTTTTGTTGTGAGATTTAAATTTTAAAATTTCATGCTATATTTCTATATCTACTACATGTTATACGATAATATATACAATTTAACTACTAATTGCCTTGAAATTCGATCATTTTTATAATCGAAAACAGAAACGACAGTTGTTTACATGTTCATAAAATGTCTTATAGTTTAAAACAAATTAAAAATTTTGCATATGAGTCAATAAAAAATATTATTCCATTGGATGAAGAATCAATCGACGAAATGATCACATACACATTAAATAATTTCAAAACTAGAGAAGCTATAAGTAATCATTTCTTGGATATCTTAGGAGAATCCGATTTAACATTTCAATTTGTTTCTAAATTTTGTGATATGTTGTTCGGATCAACTGAAGAAATCAAATCATCATCAATGAAAACGTTTGATTCAAAACCTATTCCTCAGTCTATATCTAAACCAAATGTTAGTAAACCCCCGGCTAAACAAAAACCAAAGTCATCAGGAATTAGGTTAATTAAAAGTGTTCCTGCTTCTAAAATGGAGAATAATAATTCTAAAGGACGAATGTCAAATAATACGAAAAACGGTGCAACAACATCTGAAATGTTTGATATGAAACCTACAACTATTGAAACACAAAAGATTAAGAATAAAGAAGTTAAGAAGAAATTAAATAATATTCAAGATTTAGATGATGTTTTATTACAGCTTGAAATTGAGAATTCTACAACTAAAGATAATGATATAAGAATCTGTAATTGTAACGCAACAAGACATCCTTTATATGAAATGTATCCAAATTGTTTAAATTGTGGGAAAATTATTTGCATGAAAGAAGGTTTTCAGCCATGTTCTTTTTGTGGTCATTCATTGATTTCATCTGAAGAAAAAATGCAGATGTTGGAGATAATTAATAAAGAAAAGGAAGATTTAGAAAATCAAGCAAACAAAATAGATAATGTACCTAAGGAAACTTTCAAAAATAAAAAGAAAAATGTTATTAAGATTTCACTTAATACAACTGGACAAAATAATTTTAAAGTACAAGAACAATTTGTAAAACAGATTGAACAGCAAAATAAAGAAAAAAGAGAATTAGAAGAAGCTATGAAACAAGAAAAGGAAATGATTGATCAAAATAAAAAAGATTTAGAATATTATAATTCTATTCATAAAAAAGATGATGAATTAATCAAAGCAGAAGAAAGGTTAGCAATGTTATTAAATTTTCAAGAAGATGGTGCTGAACGTACAAAAATTATTGATCATGCATCTGATTTTGAATTACCTACTGGTGGCGGTAGTTTATGGGCATCTCCTGTTGAAAGAATTTTACAATTTAAAAGACAGCAAAAATTACAAAAGAAAATACAAGAGAAAGAAAATCAACGTTCAGGACGTGGAGCTACTGTTATGAATATGATAATTCAAAATGGTGAAGTTGTGTTTCAAGACAAGGTGGAAGATAGTGGATTATTTGAGAACATTTCTGATGATGAAGAAGTTACTGAATTTCAAAACAAGGTTAATCAAGAAAAGTTACAACAATTCCAAAAAGATGTTAGAAATGTGTATGATTTTGATAGTTTCAGTAAGACACTAGTTAAACCTGTTTACAATGGCCACATTGATGAATCTAGTTCTGAAACTAAAGAAATCATTGCAGATCTACCTGTTCTTGGTACTGTTGTGCAACTAGGAGATGCCGAACAACAAGAAGATCAACTATTTAATATGATTGGAGTCTAGCATCAACTACAAACTAAGAAACCCTATGTTAGGGCTGACCCATGATCCCTTAAAGCTGTCAAGGTTTTTTTTTTTTTTTTTTTTTTTTTTTTTCTTTTTCACACTTAAAAATTTTTTGCGTATAAAAGGAGGCCGTTTCCCATTAAATTTTCAACTATTCCTACACACTCACACATTTTCTTTGTTCTATTTAAAAAACAAAAACAG
>JAMAJE010000176.1:0-41233 GCA_023629255.1 Pichia sp. PB3310
TGGATGTTCTCATTTGAATTCTTCGTTTATTTGATTTTTAATAGTTTAATAATAATAGTAATAAATACGCATGATAATGATATATATATATATATATATATATTATGAGTGTGCTGTAATGATATATATTATGAGATGATATTAAAAGGATTATTCTTCTTACAATTAACATCGTACAATCTAGACAACTTACAATATATAATGTATAGTATTTATATACATACATATAAAGCACATCCAGAGGCTATATACATGCATATAGATACATATAAAAATTTGTGATTATATATACATATAGTATATTATATTATATATGCTTGATGACATACCGAATTTTAAACCGAGATGCGGAGAAGGTTAAGAAAATGAGGGGCGGGCTCTGATTTTATCTGGGGTTAAGAAATTAATTTTAATTACAACAATAAAATAATTAGATTTAGTTAGTAGTTAGTAGTAATATCAATAGCTTTTAAGTCCTAAATTATTATGTTATTATTCAGTAATATTTATTATACATATATATATGTATATATATGCAGTAACTAGAATGTTTATATATATATATAAATATATATATATATACATAGTCTCTGTAGAATCTACCTGATGGGGTGTCACCCCATATTTCAAGCTGCACTTATTGCATATGTTTTCGTTTCTATATATTTGTTGAATTTAGTTAGTAATACCCATTTTAGCTTTATCAATTGGATCTTTTCTCTTTTTTTTTTCTCAAATCGATTCAATACTTTATGGAATGCTAATATTTAGTACTTCCTTTTCTTCAATTCTAGCCCTCATTTCTATTTTAACAGTTTTTACATCTATTATAATTTATAACTTAACCATACAAACAAATTACAATACTCATAGTAACAATAAAAATACCAATAGTTTAACCAATACTAATTCATTAAATCAATTACAAACTAATATGCTTCTTTCAAATTTGAAAAAACCTCTCGCTGTTAGTGTTGTTACACCAAAACAACCAAGTTTAATGCAACAAATTTTACCTTTAACTTCAAAAGTGATAGAATCTTTAAATATAAACAATTATCCATCATCATCAACATCATCAACACCGACAATACCTAGTCTAAATATTCCGCTGATGAATAAATCTTCGACTAATTCAATCCTAAATCATCGACATCTAATTGATTTGAATAAAATTAAAAATTTAAATAAAACAATTACAATTTCTTCTTATAATATTTTATCAAGACATTATTTATGGGAAAGTTTATATAATTATTTACCCTTAGAATTTACAAATTGGAAATATAGATTTAAAAGATTGAATAAAAATTTTATAGATTTAACAAAATTATCTGATATAATGTGTTTCCAAGAAATGGAATATCAAATTTATAAAGATTATTGGAAAGATTTTTTAAAAAATGAAAATTTTGATTCAATTTATTTTAAAAAATCAAAACCTGAATATTGGAAAAAATCTGCAAATATGATGGATGGTGTATCAATTTTTTATAATAATAAGAAATTCGATCTATTAAATTATGAACAAATTAATTTTGCAAATCATTTTAAAAATTCTTCAATTATTGAACAAACTTTTGATACACAAACAAGATTAAATATTAGAAATACAGTTGCAATTATACTTGTTTTAAAACATAAATTTACAAATGAAATCTTATTTGTTTCAAATACTCATCTGTATTGGTCACCAAAACATGATGATGTTAAATTGATGCAAACTTATTTATTAACAAATTTAATTAAAAAATCAATTATGAGATATTATAATATAAATTCAAATGAATTAAATTATTTAATTGAAAATAAAAAAGGTCCAAATATAATTATGGTTGGAGATTTTAATTCTAATCCAAATTCAATGGTTTATAAATTTCTGTCAAATGGTTTTATTAATAAAAATGATGAATCTACTTTTATTCAAAATTATGGTCCAAATATAAATGGTATAATAAAAAATAGTTTAGGTAATTTTCAATCTCCTTATAAAGATTTATATACTCAAGGCATTTTTAATAAAACAACTTATACTCCCAAATTTAAAGATGTTATAGATTATATGTGGTTTGCAAATTGTAATGATAATTTTAAATTCACAAAAGTTTTAGGTGATATAGACCAAAATTATTTAAAAGACTATAAAGGATTCCCAAATAATGAATTTCCGAGTGATCATATACCAATTTTATCACAGTTTGAATTCAATTAATAATAGAATATCGGTTTTTTGAATCAACTCCTCTTTCTCATCTCCTCCATTCTTTATACTTCTTATCCACCATTAAACATCTCGTTATCACTAATATATTCAATTTCACTTTATTTTTAGCTTTATATATTTTTTTTTCTTGGGTTATTTTTATGTTTTGTATTTGTCTAACATTTTTAAATTTAATATTTGGCATTGGATTGAAGTCCAAAATTTAAAATTTAAGTAAAAGAAGTAAAAAAACAGCGATCGATTCTCGTAAAATGGAATCTTTGATCTGTTTTTTTTTTTTTTGCTTATAGATATTGTATTGCTAATCAATTTACTTATAATATTCACTATCTATATGATTAAAAATTGGATAATGACACAAAGTAGACATTTTTCACAATCAAAAAATACTAGATCTGTTAAAAACAATTTAAAAAGTGGTACTTTTGATTCAGAAATAAAAAAATTCGATAATGAATTAAAAAAGACAATAAATGAAGACATTAAAAATAATAAAAGTGATAATGTTAAATCAACTAAAAGTAGAAAACGTGTTAAACATATTAAGCTTGAATCTGATGCTGACATAGATTTATTTTCAATGGATGGTAATAATAATAATAATATTAGTAATAAGAATGATAATGATGGTAAAATACCTGATAATTTCTTCCTAATTTATAATAAGATTAAATTTATGAGAAGTTTAATTACAACTCCAGTTGATTTAATCGGTTGTATTGAAATCCCACAATTATTGCAATTAATAACTAAAGAATATAAACTAACAAATAAAATTAAGCATATTGAAATAAATGATATACCATCTTTAAAACCTCAATTAAAAGAAATTGAAGAATCAGGTGTTAATAAAATTTGGAGATTCCAATTATTAACAACTTTATTATTTTCATCACAAACGAAAGATGAAGCAAATTTTCAGGTAATGCAATCTCTACATCATCATTATTTAAATAATGGTTATGAGGATGGTTTATGTATTCAAGCAATTTTAGATACTGATGAAAAGCAAATTGATCAAATGATTTATAAAATTGGATTCCATTCAAGAAAGGCAATTTATTTAAAAGAAACTGCAAATATTTTACATAATGATTATAATGATGATATACCTACAACAATTGATGAATTGATTCAGTTAAAAGGAATTGGATATAAAATGGGACATTTAATTTTACAAGGAGCTTGGAAAGAAGTTATAGGTATAAGTGTTGATACTCATATGGTTAGACTTTGTAATATGTTTGGATGGCTATCAAAAAAAGATGAAAAAAATCCTGATAATGTTCGAAAAGAATTGGAAAAAATGCTAATTAATCATAAAGATATGTGGCGTGAGATAAATCCTGTTTTGGTTGGTTTTGGACAAAGTGTTTGTACGCCAACCGGAAGACGTTGTGATCTTTGTCTACTATCAAAAATAAATGAAAAAAATGATTATCTATGCCCAGCTGTTGATAAAAGGCTTTTATTACGTGTTCAAAGAGGTGTTGAAAAAGAAGATCGTAAAGTTAGAGGAGATTTAGAAAAGCTTATTAAATTTATAAATGAATGAATGGAGTTTTTTCAACTAATTAATGATATTAAGTTGGTTTTATTTCAATTTCTGTTGAAATACTGATAAATTGATCTTGCCAAACTAATGGTAAAGAATACTTTAAATTACCACGAATAATGATTTTGTATTTTGAATTCAATATCTGTAACCATTGATCTCTTGATAATGGTTTTCCTTGATAAATAAATGATTTACCAGGTTGATAAAGCTTTAATTGCGCATTTGATTTATTGGGCTTAATTGATTTACTGTTTCTCCAGTTGTCCCAAACATCAGACCAATGAGGCAAACTTAATAAACCATTGAATCTTAATGGTGTTAGAAATTTATTTGAATTTCCTAATAAAATTGTTATATCTGTTGAATCTGATTTAAAATCACTACTAATTGCCAAATTACTTTCATCAGTAACTAAAAATAGATCTAAATCCATTTCGCCAATATTTATATCCTGAAAATTAATATTTAATGCCTGTGAATGCATATCCAATAATAATACTTCATCACTAACTAAAACATTTGCTAGTTTTGAAACTTCAAATGAATTTAGTGCATTATCAAAATTTTGTAATACTATAAGCTTGAGAAATGAAACAAATATTACTAACATTATAAATATGTAAATTGATGTTAAAATAAAATTTAAAATAAGATTTTGTTTATAATACATTGATTTATAATCATGTGGTGAATTATTGCCATTTCTCGAATAATCAAAATTAGTATATTCCTCTGATGGATCAAAATAAGTTTTATTATTATTAATAGCTCCATAATCTCTACATTTTGCGTCATGATAATCAAATCCTGTTAATGTGTTTTTATGCACTGTTGACATGGAACTCCCTCGTAAATTATTGCTTGATTTTAAATTATTTATACTTGAATGTTGATTATACTTATAAAATTTGGAACATTCTTTTCGTTTATTTTTATAAGGTTTAGCTAAAATAGATTCGGCATCAGTTAGTCCGGTATGATCATCAATCTCAGTATTAAGACAATCAAAACCATTTTCATGTTCGTTTGCATTTTCATTTTCATTTCCATTTCCATTTTCATTTTCATTTTCATTTTCGTTTGTTACTTCATCGACACGTAAATCATCGTCTTCAAATTCATCATTGAAATTTGATTGTGAATTTAAATGATTATTTTTCCTATTTAAATGAATTATTTTAGAAAAATTAGAATTCACTGGAGTATTATTGTTATTGATTTGAGTGAAAAGTTTTTGTGAAACAAGGCGAACTTTTGAATGTGTTGGAGAAACAGAAAGATTTTTATTAAGCTGAAAGTTAGAACGTTTTGTAACTGGTGATTTAGATGCAACCATATGATATAGATTATCATTTGACGTTATAACGGTTGAAATTGATTGATTATCTAAAAAATCAAGCTCATTATTAGAGTGAGTATGTGTATGTCCATTAATATGTCCGTGTAAATTGTTGTTATTAGTATTGCCACTATTATTATTATCTTTCAAAAATGAGTTACCTAAAAAAACCACATTGTTCGATATTTTCCTTTGTGGTTTGAAATCATTTAGACTTGTCATGTCAACAGAATTTATATCATTATAGATGAAAGACTCTGTATCTCCCCGTTGATTGGAATTATTGTTGTAATAATTGCTATTATTATTGGTATTATAATTCCCTCTTTGATTATAATTATTGTTAATATAATCCGGATTATTGGAATGTAGCGATTGCTGATAAATTGAATGAGTATCATCATAAGGAGAGATTTCAGGAGCATTTAACATCGGCATACCATCAACTAAATTATTATTAATTTTTTCTTCATCATAATCTAAGGTACTATATGCATCAGTATAAACACTATGAGATGTATTTATGCTAGACATTTTTTGCATCAAATTTGTATTTGATGATGACATTTTTAGTATATTATTAAAATTATTGTTGCTAAATAATGATTCTTTGGAACTTCTATCTAAATTCTTATTCTCTATTAATTCACTTTTCAGATTAGCATTTTTTATGCTTATTTCTCTATCGGAGTTCGATGCATTATTTGAAATAAATGTCAGAGAAGCAAATCTTGTAGGTTCAACACCAATTTTAGATGTTTTCAATAAGGAACTATTTGAACTTTCATGACTAATCATTGGTTTTCCTTCCTTTATGGTTGCTTCATCATCCTCAATTCCATCATCCTTTTCGATTGTCATCATTAAAGACATATATCGATTTACAACCTAAAGAGCATTAAATTTTTTAAATCCCTGGTCATCTTATAAATATTTATAATCAGAGAATGTATTTTTTTTTTTAGAGAAAAGCACCAGATAACTTAAACTGTTGGAAAATAGCAGTTTTCTCGCAAAGCTGTGGAAATTGCCTATTTAGGAAACTTACAAAATTACTGCCGCAAATCACAACCTAAAGCCTAAAGTTAAAAACACTCACCTCACTTAATAAAATTTCGTCATTTAGTTTGCAACGAAATTTTTTCAAAGAAAAAATGTTATCATCTATTGTTAACTTTGAAAGTTTAATTATTTTTTACTGTTAATTCATTTGAAAACTGCTATTAATTTAAAACATTTTAATAGCCAATTTTTGTATCATTATTTTACACAGAATTAAAATACAATGAAAATGTATGTAATGATAGAAGGTATCTAAAATTTTTGTTATTTTAATATAAGTCTATTTAAGAGACATAGATTCAAAATCATCTGAAGCGCTCTGAACAGTGTGAATCATCATGATAGAATTGCGTCTACTTGGAAATGCATCCAATGCAGGAGATTTCGGAGAATTGGTTAAACTTGAACTTACCAATCGTCTTTTGCAATTCACAATTGGATTCCATGATGATAAGCCGCCATCATCACTGAAATTTTCTTCTAAATCAGTAGAAACATCATCGTAATTTCCCATTTTTCTTTTTCTTGATATTTTAATTGATGCAAAAGGATTTGATAATTTTAAATGTGATGATGATTTTCTCAATTTTGAAATTTTGTCATTTTTATTGTTTTTATCGTTATCATTTTGAATTGTATTTGATATTGAATTAGTAGTGTTGGTAGGTGTTAATGAAGAAATTGAACTCCTTCTTTTATTAAGGTTTGAATGACTATGAATATTAATGTTAGTTAAACTTCCATGTCGACTTAAAGATTTAAAACTTTCTGAGTTAGTTAAAGAAGAACTTGATTTCCTTCTATTATTATTCCAAGATTCATTAGCTTTATTAATTATTTCAAATTTTTTCAAATTATCATAATTTAATAAAAATTGGGAATTATTTTTTCTTGTTAGTAATGAAGAACAACAAGATTCTGAATTTAAATTTTCAACTTCTTCTTTCATTGCAGTTGTAATCATTAATTCATGTCGCATCTCATCATGTAGTGGATACGATTCAATTTGCATATCGTCTGAAATTCGTTTGAATGCTTTCATTCGTGGTATAAGTGCCTTTCTTGATACGATTTTTTTAAATATATTAGGATTATTGATATTTTTAGATTTTTGTTCCAATTTTTGTAAAGATGATATGTCTAGGGAATTATTACAAAATGAATCTGAAGAATTTATAGATATCGTGGTAGTTGATAATGATTCAATTGTTGATAATGTTGAAATGGTTGAATCTGTTTTACCCTTTTGAAATGAAATATCAACGTTTCGAATTCTAGTATTGACATTTTTGGACTTTTTTAATATCGAGGGTATTGATGTCGATGACGATGACGATGACGATGACGATAATGCTGATTTATTTTTAAGTGAAAAAACGTTGATGAATGTACTTTTTATACTAGATCGTTCTTCAGTTATACCAGAATTATTTTTGGGAAGTAATCCTGAACCCAAATTTGAGTCCAAATCTATATCTGAATCAAAATCTAATGATTCTGTCAAATTCTTATGTCTTGAGTTAAAATTAGAAGAATTCTTTGATTTGTTCGTATCAGAATTGAATGAATTGCTGATCAAACCATAATTCTCGTTATCATTTCGGAGTGTAAATTTTGAATTTGGGTTAGATACCAGGCTAAGTGACGAAGCTGAATTAGTTTTCAGTAAGCTTGATCCATAAATAGAGGTTTTATTATTATTCCTATATTTTTCCTCCATTTGGTATTATATCTTCTACTATAGTACTCCTTTAAGCCAACATTTATATATCTCAGCTATATATAAGACAAATTAAACTCACAAAAAAAGATGAAGTGAAACAGTTTTTTTTTTTTTTTTTTTTTTAATTTTTTCTTCTATTTTCTCATTTTCATATTTTTCCAAATCGAGTAAACTACAATTACTAGTTTCTCCACTAAAAGAAAGACTACTCCACTAATTGATTAATAATTTGAAGACATGGTCTCCTTTTACTGATTTTTGGTACTATTGGCCACTTGAATTAATAAGGAAAGAACTTATCAGTAAAGATATTATTATGTTTGTTCGTTCTTGTATCTCTCCCGCAATCAATTCCATTTCTGCATTCCGTGCAATGTCAACTATCACAGCCCGTGCAATCGTTTATAATAAGTATGGTGAACCAAAGGATGAAATTAAAAGTCACTCTTATGAGATCGATATTGACAATTTAAATCCTAATGATGTCGTTGTTCAATCTATTGCATGTCCAATTAACCCTTCTGATATTAATCAAATTCAAGGTGTTTATCCATCAAGGCCTCCAATTTCAGCTGAATCATTACCAAACTTATCAACACCATCGGCTGTTACCGGGAATGAAGGTTTATTTAAAGTCATTGCAAAAGGTTCAAATGTTAAAAATTTAGATAATGGTGACTGGTGTATTCCTTCTGGTGTTAATTTTGGTACTTGGTGTACTCATAAATTAGCAAATGATAATGAATTTATCAAAATTCCTAAAACAATTTCAGTTAATCAAGCCGCAACTATTGCTGTTAATCCATCTTCAGCTTATCAAATGTTAACTTATTATGAAAAATTACAGCCTGGTGATTGGTTTATTCAAAATGGTGCAAATTCTCAAGTTGGTAGAGCTGCTATTCAAATTGCTAAAAAACTCGGCATTAATTCAATTAATATTGTCAGAAATAGAGATAATATTGATGAATTAGTTAAAGATTTAAAATCTATTGGTGCAACTCAAGTTATTACTGAAGATGATAATAATTCAAAAGATTTCGGTAAAACTATTAAATCTTGGTTAAATGGTAAAGAAATAAGATTAGGTCTTAATTGTATCGGTGGTCCAAGTGTTACGGGTTTAGCAAGAAAATTAGGACATGATGCAACTTTGTTAACCTATGGTGCAATGTCAATGAAACCAGTTTCTTTACCAACAAGTCTTTTTATTTTCAAAAATTTAACTGCAAAAGGTTTTTGGATTACTGGTAATTTAAAGAGAAATCCAGATTCTAGAAAGGAAACTCTTGACGCTGTTATCAAAATGATGGAAGATGGTGATTTGGCTGAATCTCATTATAATGAAACTAATGTTGACATTTCTAAACTTAATGATGATAAATTACTTGATATTTTCCTTACTGGTTTAGCAAATACCAAAAATGGTAAACAATTAATCGTCTTCGAATAAGCGCCTTATTTAATTAATCTATTCTTTTAACTTTGCATGTTTTACTTATTTATTGTGTAATGAAAATAAAATAAAATAAATTGTAAAGAATGATCTGAATCAATTCCTAATGTGCTTCATCAATATGACACGCATTTCTGACATTTTTATTGCCGTCGTTAACCCATTAACGACAACTCTAGTTTTAAATCTTCCAAATTGATTATCTATCTGTAGTGTTACTTTCATGAATGGCCATTATTTCTGATGTGCAGGAAAAAACATTTTAAAATAATTTATTTGCAGACTTTGATCATTTTAAAATACGAAACCATTAATAACATCAAGATACTGTGGCCTGGAAACATAGGATTCACTATTGAATTCTAATATATTTAATAGCCAGTATGTCGAAAAAAATTCATTATGTTCAGAATAATGCATCCGAAACTCAAACGATAAAAAACACCATAGTTACCTACCAACTTAAAAACTTAAAATCTATAATTTGAAGCAAGAGTTGTAGGAACAACATAAACTTCATAAATCTGCTTTTAATCCCTTTAATATTATTCTGAAATCTTTAATTTTTCCAATAAAACAAAAAAGATTATTCAGCAATGTTTGAAATGAAAGTTTTCTGTTTATTAATATCATCATCATATAAAAAGCAACAACTGGAATTTAAAATTCATATCCGTAAAATACTACATTTGAAGAACCGATCTTTTCCAGTTCACTTACCGAATTGCTTATTCAACAATTCTATGTGGCCTTTTTGTTGGATAACTACTTATTTAGTATTTAAATAAGTCTTTTAATTATTGTGGTATCATTATCTTTGAGCTACTTGCCTTAATTAAAAATCAGCATACATTATTTTGCTATCGTCTACTTATCTTTCTTACTTATTTTTTATCAACTGTCTTTTATTTTATGCTTAGTATATGGATCAGCTTCTCATTTTTTTCATTTGATGTGCTAAATTCCAAAAGTCATCGTATTTCAACATCAGTTTTCATTGGAGTGTTGTAGTACATTAACCCTGACTTTAAAGTCGTTTCTGGCTTCATAAATGATTATTAAATAAACATAAGCATACTTATGATTAGGTAGCCGTGTGATTCTTTCTATCACCTTATCATGTTTGTTGATTGACAAGCAAGTTCAACTAATCAGATGAAGCAGTTGAGAAGACGTTCTTAGAATAACTAGAGTCATCAATTGTGGCGTGGAACCTTTTAAAAGATCTCTTGTGAGTCAATTAATTCTTTTTCCTAATAGTAGCACTGAACCTATTTCTTTACTTTTTTTGCTATTTAATGGGGAAATTGTGCTCTATACTTTTATTTGATCAATCAGTTTTATTACTAGCGTAGACCTTTATTCCAGGAAAATTAATGCATCACAACAAAGGCATCAAATAGAACAGTCGACGATACTAATAATTAATTTGCCATAATCTATAGTATAATTATATCCAAAGATGACTTCCGTTGTACGAATATAAATGCAAACATCTATATAAATGAGCAGTGTATGGAAATAAGTGAAAACCATTCAACAGTTTAGTGGCCAATTTGTACCACAGTTCAACCATCCCAAATGATGTGCGTCCATTCTATAAGTAGGATTAAACTGTAACCCTGGCAACCGCACGTGATTAATATATATTCAAACCAGATTGATCAGTCATGGTGCAAACATCATTAATATATTAAGTAATCAAATTCAAAGGGCTCTAAACAATGATATTCTGTGAAAGAGTCACTTCCAATTATATAACATTAAACGGTGACCTGCATTCAGTTTACGGCTCTGCAATTGCTGTTCTTTCCTTGGATTGAAAATTGCTAGATTAATACTACAAATACACATGGCCATCAAAAATTATAAATCAAATAAGTTTTTTTTCTCCCTTTGGTACTACATTATAAAAAATTTCTATAGCTATTATTTAGAAACCTGTTTTGAATCGCAGAGCTTCATATTATAAGAAATTTTTTTAGATACAATTATAACTACTCCAAAAAGCAAGATTTTTCCTTTTCTGTAAATCCCTCTTTAGCTCAGTTGGAAGAGCGCGAGACTGTAATGGTTATAACACAAGACATCTTGAGGTCTCTGGTTCGATCCCGGAAGGAGGGAGGATTTATTTTTTTGACTTCTTCACAGACGAATGTTTATATGTATAGCGCAGCACCTCCACAAAGAAAAAGAATTCGAGGTAAATTGAAAAATTGAAAAATATTGATTTAATTAATAATTAACCTATTTTCACAAATCACTGAATTATATTAAACTACACAATTTTTTTTTACTTAATTCTCTATTTAACACTTAAAACCTTTTCTAATTTAAAATATCAAGATATTTATTATGTCAAATCCACAGAGGGCTTTAAATGCGTATCGTGCAGCTTTACGTTCAACTAGAGTTGCTTTTACAAATGATATTACTACATTGACAAATGCAAGAACTCAAATTAGGAAAGAAATGGAATCTTCGGTGTCATTATCCAATCCAAAACTTGACACAGTTCAAAGAATAGAGCTACTTGAGCAGGTGAGTAAATTTTTAAGACATAACGTGGTTCAAGGAATTAAAAAGAATACAGAAGAAAGTCGATATGTTTTAAATATCCATGAAGAAACCGAATTAGGTGATAATGATGAGATCAAACAAAAAAAATCTACGCTCAATGCTGGAGCTGCAGCAGGTGGCGGTTGCTGTGGAAATGGTAATATTGAATTAAAGCAAAAGAATTGATGAAAATTAAATACCTCCTTTGTACATATATAAACTCTTTTAGAAAATTTAAACTCATGATTAAAAATATCAAAAAATTTAAATTTAATGAGTAAATGATTTTGCAGGTGCCGTAATTATACGTCAAGATTAAGGCTAGTAACCGTAAACAGTGAATTAAAAAGAAGTATAGACGTCGTTCAATATTTCAATATATTGTCTCGTTTGATGCAAACCATTCCCAGTATAAAACTTTACGTCAGGGATATTCAATTAGGGGGATTTTGGTACCTTACCAAAAAATTCGGATTAGAAGATCCTATCCCAAGGAACCAGCCTGTATTGACGTGATGTTTTGCAAAAGTTATCCCTGAAAAAGCTCACGTCCCAAAGAAATTATTCAATATAAAAGTATGGGTTATCCTCCTCTGACTTACAGAATGAAATTTGAGGTGGACAATAAGTTTTAACTTAACAATAAACAAATTAATCAATAACAAAAACTATAAAAATGTCAGATCCAGGTAGAAAGAAGTTCTCAGATAAAATCTCTGAAGCAGTAAAGCCAGATTCTCAAAAAACCAATTGGGAGAAAGCTTCTGAAGACGTCAGCAACAAGTACGATGAAGCTGCAGGCCGTATGCAAGCAGAAGAGAATAAAGGTGTTTTCCAAAAAATTGGTGATTCATTAACAGGTAATAAAAATAAGAAGTAAGTGAATGAAAAAGCTTATTTCTTTGAATCCTTTATTTTTATGAAAAACTGTTTATACCTATTTAATAATTTATATAATTTTAAATAATTTTAAATAGTTTAATAATGCAAAACTAAAAGATATAGTAATAGAATAGAACTATGTAAATGTAAATCATAATTTATATATATATATACTTGCATCGGTTCACCGTTTCAGCTTCCAGCATATCGGATACCATACATGCGCACACAGAGCTAACCGATTTACATACTGGTAGTTATTTTCTTACTGAATTCATCTTCACTGAATTGACATCTGACACGGTGTTACAACGATGAATTTGTCACCTATTTGTTAATCGTGAAGGTCATTTCCCCGGTCAGTATAAACAATTTTATTTGATAATGTTCTCACATCGTGAAGTACCTACAAAGCTACAGATAAGAAACAATTTGGTGAAAACTGTAAAAGTTGCACACAGGATTAAAAATGAAGGTCATCATCCATTTGGATCCATACTTGTTGGCCCAGATAATGAAACTGTTATATTAGAACAAGGTAATATCGATACATTAAATCATGCTGAATCTACACTTTGTAAAACTGCTTTCGAAAAATTTTCCCAAGATTATCTCTGGAGATGTACACTATACACAAATTTTGAACCATGTGCAATGTGTGCTGGTTCAATTTATTGGTCAAATATTGGACGTGTTGTTTATGGATTAAGTGAAAAAGCATTATTGGAATTAACTGGTGATAATAAGGAGAATATGACTCTTTCAATGCCATGCAGAAATATTTTCAATTCCGGACAAAAAGACATTCAAGTAATAGGACCAGTTGCTGATTTAGAGAATGACGAAGAGTTGAAATCTAATATTTTAAAAGATCATGTAGATTTCTGGAAATGAATTCGCTTTGTGTAATTCTCATAGACTTTTATAACCATATTATACAAAATATCAAACTTTTACCTTCTTGATGTAAAAAAAAATAACAAAATCTAGCAAAAAATGGCAAACATTAGGTACGATACTGTAGTACACCTATCTTTTAACAGGAACTTGGCTGCTTAGTCGACCCTTTAATTTTCTACTGACTTTAGCTTGAATTTTTGATATCGACAAATGTTGAATATCCTCACCTAAATCACATCAGAAAAACTTCCGTTTTAGGTAAAAAAATTGGTGGCTGGTCTTTATCTTTGAAACCTTTAGATATAACAAACTATTTTCTGTGAATTTTTAATGTTATGTTATTAGGCACCAGATCTATTCTTCTTTAAGTTTTAATTTAGCAAACGAAATTGAAACAATGTCAAATTCAATATGTTCAGAAGCGCAACAACACCAATACTATACTTTTAATGCACCAAGTAGAATTCAGCGATCATTACATGTAATTGACGCAGATTACGGAGTTTTCGAATCAAGACAAAAATCAAAAAATAACATTCTGCTGAGTCCAAAAAAATTAATAAAAAAGCTAAAAGTCTCCAGAAACAACAATTTAGAAAGAATTTCCCTGTCAAGTTCTGACGATTTAAATCTACGTCCTGAACCAGAATTAATTGGTTCAGGTATTTACAAATCAAGAGATAACAATTCACCATATAAACTGAATAATAAAATTTCTAGCTATGATTCTGACTATGATAGTGATGACATGAATTCTTTATTTTCCACTTTTAGTTCTTCTTCGGAAGTAGAAAGTGGGTCACAATTTAGAGGATATGATAAGTCACAAAACAGAATTCCGGTTTTAGCAGAGTCATCGTTACAAAAACATACTTCCTCAAAATTTGGACATAAATCGAATTCCAGACCCAAGTCTAAATTAATGACATCTAAGAAAGAAATACTCACAGAACCTGATAATTTTCATAAATGCCAAATTGAAATGGAATATGACAAAATGAAATTGCGTGCTGCAAGATATCAAGCTGAAAGAGATGCAATGAGAATTAAAATGCAGAAGAAGGAAGTTGCTAATAAGTTACGTGAATATGAATATTATTGTGTCAATGGAATAGATCATAATAGATTAGATTCAAGTATCATATCTCCAAATGATAATAAATTACAAATTCCATATTTTCAACGAAAATCTTTATTACTTGATCAACCATGGAAGAAGAAATCAAAGGGTAAAAAACAACCTGAAACTTTTAAAACTTTAGAAAATGATATTATATGTAAAATTTCTCAATTATTGCCAACTGAAGTATTATTAGCTATAGATCCATATACTGAGTATATTCCATCCACAGATACAGTCCGAATGTTTCATAAAGAAGTTTATTCTTGGATTAATTCAATACCAGTAGTTTCAATGCTGGGTATTATTATTAAATTATTAGGTTTATTGATTCCTAAAAAATCAGTTCGTTCATGGAGTGTACGTGCGATAATTGTTGGCATTGTGGATTTATTAATTCTTTCATTAGGTGGTTGGATGATTTATACAATTTTTTGGGCAGTTTATAGGTTTTTGAATACATTTTATTTACTGGCAAGGATGCTTAGAATTATTTAAAGGGTTTTCTACAACAAAACTCTATTTTTTTTTAAATTTCTAGTTTTTATCGTAATTATTTACTCCATATAATGTAGTTAATTTATTAAATGTAAAGAAAGGTATAAATTATGACACTATATATCAAAACCATTCTACTGCATAACTTGCGATCAAAATCAGAATAATGCTATCAAAAACCTTATCATCTCCAAATAACAGTGAAAAATAAAACAAAAAAAATGTTAAGAAATAAAAATAAAAGTCAAAATAAAATATGTAAAAATAAATCCATTTATGAAAAAAACCCTAAGAATCCCACAAAACAACTAGATTTCTGTTTTACTCAATAAAAGCAGAATCAAACAAATAAAAAAGAACCCAAACCAAAAAATCAACTTTAGACTTCAATGACGTGTTCAACTGCTTCGACAATTTCGTTGATTAAATTCTTAATTTGAGCCTTTGCATCTAATTGATTATTTGCATATTCGTTCGCAATGTCAATTGATCTTTGTAAATCTTCACTATCTTCAGATTTACCATCCAAGTTCCAGAAATCTTTAATATCACCACCAGCCCCATTATAAATTAAAGTATTTGGAGTACCATCATCCGGAATTGAGGATAATACATTTTTAGTACCATATTTAATAATATTTTGTTTTAATTGCTTTGGAGTTATTTCGGCAGTAGAAAACATGGATTTTGAGGTTGGTGCTAGAGATAAGAAGTAAGTTAATAAACCACAAACATGTGGTGATGCCATGGAAGTACCAGATAAAATTGCCGTTGCAGTCTCTGAACCAATATAAGTAGATAAAATGTTTAAACCTGGAGCAAAAATATCAACACATTTACCATAGTTGGAGAAATACGCTCTACCATCAGATAAAGTAGAAGCACCAACAGTAATAGCATTTTCTGCAGCTGCTGGAGAATAGTTACATGCATCAGCATTATCATTACCTGCAGCAACAGCAAAATGTAGACCTGCCTTAACAGCAGCATTAACAGCTAAATCTAAAGCTGGTGATTTACCGCCACCTAAAGACATATTTGCGGTGGAACCTTTGAACCCAGATTTTGCTGCTTTTGCTTCCTTAATATGAGCATTAGCAGCAAACTCAACACCTTTAACAACATCAGCCATAGTACCAGATCCATTAGATTTTAAAACTTTGACAGCAACAATTTTTGCCTTTTTAGAAACACCATAATCTTCAGAACCAATGGTACCAGCACAATGTGTACCATGACCATTGCCATCAGTGTCAGAATCACCACTTGGAATAGTTGCACCCCAAACAGCCCTACCACCGAATTGTTCATGATCAATATTAACACCAGTATCAATGACATAAGCAGTAACACCTTTACCAGCATCATTATCATATAAATATTTGTTATAGTTACCTAAACCTAAAGCTTCTCTATGAGAGATTCTTGATAAACCCCAAGGAGCACCATCTTGTGTTTTAGCATCAATTGCATGAACAACAGAATCAAGTTCAATAATAGCGATATCTTTGGAACGTCTTAAAAGGTTTATAACATCAGTAGTAAAGAAACCTGAATAACCTCTTAAACCCGGAGTGTCGAAAACATGGTTGATACCACCAGATTTTGATGGGAAATTTAATGATTCAATAGTCTCTTCAAAATTACCGCGTTGGTTAGCATCTAAAGTAGAGAAAGATTGAGATTGAATATCAGAGACCCATAATTTATGGAATTCAAAAGCCGCATCTGAAACACCATCTTTTAAGATAATAATAAATGAATTCGCAATTGCATTATCATTGAATTGAATATCTAAAGCTTCAGTTTCATCTAATAACTCAATAGATGAGAAATCAAAAGATTTAGCACCAGAAGATGAGATTTCAACATCGGAGTTAGAAAATTTAACAGCCAAATCATTATGAGAAGTAATATCTGCTGGAACATCCTTTAAATCAGGAAGAACCAAAGCAGAGACTTTTGTAACAGCCAAAGAAGATAAAATGGAGAAACAAAGAGTGGATGACAATTTCATCGTGTAAAAAATAGAATTTAGTAGATTGTTTTAAAAAAATATTGTTCAAGTTTGAGTTCAAGTTCAAACAAACAACAATGGATAGTTAAAAAAGGTAATTAAGAAAGGAAGAAGTAAATAAAAGAAAAAGAAGACAAAGAAGAAGAAGAAGAACAAGAAGAAGACGAAAGGAAAGGAAAGGAAAGAAAAGAAACAGAAGAAGATATCAAGAAAAAGAAAAAGAAGAAGGAGGAGAAGATGCTCAGCAGATAAGAAAGAGATAAGAGGTGAGAGGGCAAAAAATTAATTAATTGCTCACTCCATTCACCAATAAAAATAAATGTGTCAAAATGTCAAAATACAAACCACAGTTTTATGTTTTAAATTTTAAGTTTTGAGAATCAATCAGTTAGAGTTGATCGACGGGTCGATGACATAGCCAGGGAGGCGATCGACGCTATTTTTTTCAAGAAATTTTAAATTAGGGCAGTCTTGGCTCTTGGCTCTTCGCTGATGACAATGGTGGCTCTGTTCTATATATATATATATATATATATATATATATATATATATATCAAATTTGGTTATCATGATTCTCGTTATATGTTATCATTGAATCAATTTCTGAATTTAGTTATTGAAAATTCATTCTTTATCCGGTCTTCCTTTTGGATATTTCTGGAAATAATATCAGAATAAATAGTATCTATTATTTGATACTGTTTAATTAATGTTTACGAACAAACCTACCCTATTTACATCCAATTTTGACTCACTGAATGCAAATCAGAATAATAACGCAAATAGCAACACTGAGAGCAGAATTAAAAATCTCGATTGTAATATGAATAACCAGAATAACCAGAATAATGACACATTTTATTACGATAATAGCAATCGATATTCTACTCATACCCCAGATAGAGAAGGATCACCTTCTCCAACTAATTCGAATATACTCAGGAATTCAATGTTAACTTCACATTCATCTACTTCGTCTACTGCTTCATTACCTGCTCCCAGACCAGTTAGAGAAAGACCATTATCAACAAATCTGTTTAATAGTTCAAATACATTAAATAAAAATTTTGGTCAAGAGAAGTTTAAGAAGAACGGCCATTCTCCAATTTCATTAAATAACAAAATTAATTATTCAAATAAAGTAGAAGATTTCAATCATTCTTCACGCTCGGTATCTCCTATGAATACAGATGGGCACTCTATTGAGGAAATATTAAACTTAAGTACTACGAGTAACAATGATGGCATATTAGAGGACTACAATAATGAAATAGTTATACCAAATCAACCCAGTAAAGCTTTAGTACTTGAATTGGATTTAGATTGTAATATAAAATTTATAAGCAAAAGTTGGGAGACAATTGTTGGTACCAAGATTGCAAAAATAATAAACAAACCTATCAGAAATATTATTGTAGGCGATGAGAATGATAAAGACGTTTTCACAAAAGCCACAAATATTATGTCTTTAGATGATGAAACTTACCGAATAAGATTCATAACTCAAACAAATTTAGTTTCTTTAAAGGAGTCCTCCCTTTTGTTAAATTCTTCATTTTTGAACCCTCAAGCTCCTTCTGAACCTGATTCAGCTTTAACTCAGTTAAATTGCAATTTAAGGAATTTTGATTCTCCTCCGGTTGATGATAATGAAACTCATGATTTTAGTATGAAAACTTCAAATGATAATTCAGATAATGATTCTTTAAGTATACATTCGGATTCTTCAACTTTAACAACAGATGGTAACTTTATCGAACTTGAAGCTCAAGGTATTTTACTTCATAATAAAAATGATATACCTACTCACTCAATGTGGGTAGTTAAACCATGGATTCCAATTCAAGATGTTACCTTAGAATTACCAGAAGAATTGATTTCAACTATTGGTATTTTTGGTGTTAATTTATTAGAAACTTATATGCTTTACCTTGCGGACTTAGAAGTAACCGATGAAAATGATTTACCTCCTCCATCAATGGAACTTTGTCGAATATGTGAGGAGAAAGTTCCTAATTGGTGGTTGGAAAAACATACGGAATTATGTTTAGTTGAACATAGGGTTGAGGATATGGTTTATATTCAACAGGAGGAATTGCAAGACCATAGAAAATTATTACATAACATTCTTGAATCTTTACAGAAAAAAGTGCCACAATCACTGCAGTTATCCAATAATTCGAATAATTCTTCAGCTTCTTTATCAAACTCATCTTCAAATACGACATCTCCAAATACAAGTGTAATATCATCCGATTCATCTGCTTCAACTTCCTCATCAGCTAGTTTTACTTCGATAACTGAATATAAAGGATTTCCAATTCCACTTGGCCCACAAAATAATAATCCTCAAATATTTGCTCAAAGAAGGAAAAGTTCTGGAACTTTATTACCTCAGATACGGTTTCCATTCAAAAATATTGAAAATTTAATTGCTTATTGTGATGAGGCTTTGATTATTAATCCGGGGGAAATACGTCAAGAAAATAGAGAGACTAATGAGCAGGTTGAGATTGTCTACTCCCCACAGTCTACAATAGCTTTGAAAAATCTAAATGATTTGAAGTTACCATCATCAAGTGATCCTGCAATACAACAGTTGACTGATGATACAAAACTTTTGGTTGAAAATAAACTTGAAACTCTTGAAAGATATGCGCATATTTTGCAATATGTTGATAGAATTACCAAGGAAACCAATTTTTTAGTCTTGCATGCTGTTAACAATACAATTAAAAAGATTAAAGAACATGTTTTTTGTATTTCCGAGTCTGAATCTGAAAATGATACTTCTTCAATTAGGTCAGCTCAAAACAAATCGATTAGCACAATGCAAACACCAAAAATTAATACACCCAAACCATCAGCGAATAACATTATTTTTCATCATTCATTTCTTGATCCTTATTCCCCAAGTGCCTCAAAGGAAGATTTAAGAATAACACATATAGGATCAGAAAATTCTACACCTAGAAACTCATTAATTCCAAGAAGGTCAACTCCCGTTATAACGGTTGCAAACGATGAACAACATAAGTCAAATAAAACATCAGTCGGAAATGTATTGCTGACGCCAAGGAGACCAACATCGCCAGGATATTCATTACCTTTATCCTCCCTTCAAAAAACAACAAAAAAAACAGAATCAAATATCAACTCACCATTCACATCACCGTCTTTACAATCTGTTGAGCCCTCAAAAGTGACAACAACTATGACTTCATCATCATTATTACCCAATCCTCTATTAGCTAGTAAACCCCCGCCTTCTCCCTTGCTAGTTCCAGTATCAGTCAAACATACCTTGCCATCTATTAAAGATTACGAAATCATTAAGCCTATTAGTAAAGGTGCGTTTGGGTCTGTCTTTTTAGCAAAGAGAAAACTTACAGGTGATTATGTTGCTATCAAAGTTTTGAAAAAATCAGATATGATTGCTAAAAATCAAGTTACTAATGTCAGAGCTGAAAGGGCTATTATGATGGCTCAATCTGACTCTACTCATGTCGTTCAGTTAATTGCATCTTTTCAAAGTACAAATTATTT
Source organism: Pichia sp. PB3310 (assembly GCA_023629255.1). Lineage (NCBI taxonomy): Eukaryota > Fungi > Ascomycota > Pichiomycetes > Pichiales > Pichiaceae > Pichia > Pichia sp. PB3310. Next base: position 20,885 of record JAMAJE010000176.1, read on the forward strand.
ATACTTAGTGATGGAATATTTAAATGGTGGTGATCTGGCAACTCTTTTACATAATATGGGTACATTGCCAGATGTTTGGGCCAAAAGATATATTGCTGAAGTTATTGTTGGTGTAGATGATTTACATTCAAAGGGTATTGTTCATAGAGATTTAAAACCAGATAATTTATTAATTGATCATTCTGGTCATGTTAAGTTGACTGATTTTGGTCTTAGTAGAATGGGTTTGGTTAATAGACAAATGGCTGTTGCAAAATATCATTCACAAAATGTTCATTCACGTAATCCTTCAGGTGCAAGTGGTTTAATAAGCGGCCAAGGTAGTATTTCAAGTAATCGAAGCCTCGGTTTTACTGGTTTAGGTTCATTTTCAGCGACGCCAAGTTCTTCGAAACATAGTAGTCTAAGTGGTCCATCATTTGGGGTTGATAATATGTCTACTCTAGTTACGCATATCGATGATTCTTTTAAAGCAAATTCGTCAATACCAGATTCAGGAAATAAATTGTTATCCGTTGAACCCTTTTCATTATATAATTCAAAACTCTCTCCAGATGAGGAATATTTCTTGCAATCTGATTCAAAAATTGATTTGCCAAGAAATTCGATTTCAGCAATTTGTCCAGGTATCCAAGAAGAATACAAGTCAAGAGCTCGTACATTATCATCAGCTAGTAGAATGTCCGTCAGTTCACAAAATTCCGATCCACATCAAGTTAGCACGGTTTCATCTTCATTATTGTCCCCTATTAATCATTCCAAGTTTGCTAGGAATGATACCTCAATGAAGCAAGAGTCTAAAATTTTGGATATAAATGACCCAGATACATCCACAAATCAAGTAGTTGAAATTCCCAAAACTTACGCCTTGTTTGATCCAGATCATAGTGCTCAAGCCAGGAAATTCGTTGGTACCCCTGATTATTTAGCACCAGAAACAGTTGCTGGTCAAGGACAAGATACAACTAGTGATTGGTGGTCAATTGGATGTATCCTATTCGAATTTCTCTTTGGGTATCCCCCATTTAACGACGATACGCCAGATAAAGTTTTTAACAATATTTTGCATGCTGATATTGAATGGCCAAATATTTCAAAGGAACAATTTAAAAATTATTGTTCTGATTCTGCTCGTGATTTAATTGAAAAGCTTCTAGTTAAAGATCCAAATAAAAGACTCGGTGTTGGGGGTTCGGTGGAGATTATGGATCATCCATATTTTGATGGTATTAATTGGGATACTTTATTTGATGAGGATGCTTCATTTGTTCCAGAATCTGGAGACCCTGAAAACACAGATTATTTTGATAACAGGGGTGCAAATATGAATTCTTTTCCCGTTGATGAAGAAATTGAAAACCTTCATTTGGATTTAACCAGAAAGGAAGGTGATTCATACACAAAGAGTGCTAATGAGAAGGATACAGGTTATACTGGAGATTTTGAAAATGATGCCGAAGAAGAAGATGATCTGGAGTACGAGGAAGAAGAAGAGGAAGATAGCATTGATAGGAATTCTGCCTCATATTTCAACTCACCTGATTATCAACCCATGATAAGAAGTGATCGTAAGAATAGATCAACTTCCAGTTTATCTTCTACCCTTGATTCACCAAGACAGAGTTTTTCCAAGAATTCCTCTCAGATGATATCATCAAGAGAAAGAAGAAGTTCAAGGTTAAATGAAACAGGCAGTAGTTCTGAATTTGGATCATTTCAGTTTAGAAATTTGATGGTTCTTGAAAAACAAAATAAAGATACAATTAATAGATTAAAATCTGAACATTTAGAACATAGAAATAGCATTTCTTCAATTACATCATCGGAAGGTGGAAATCTTGCGCCATCTGCTGGTTCGTCTGGATTTGGTTATTTGAATGGGTCTGCACCAGCAACCCCTGGTAGTACACCAATTCCAATGAATTCAGCATCTCGTGGACGTACTCAGGGTATCTCAGCACAAAAACGTTCTTCATCACCAAATCCATATTTGCTCACAAGTGCTCCGAAATCTCCAATTTTAACATTTATACCATCGCCAATTACCAAGACGAATCATTCCACAGAATTAGATCATCTAACACCAAGTAAAGGATCAACGATTAATAAAACAGGTAGCAGTAATGTTGGTGGCAGCGGCCATAGTACACTTGGTCTGAAGAATAACAAAAAGGACAGTCCAAGTAGTACGGCAGCACATATTTTAACGAAATCTTTTACACGTACATTCAGTGACTTTTCTCCATCATCTTCAGATACAGAGGAGCGTAATTCAATTTTATCGAGATTAAATACTAAACGTTTTAGTCGAACAAAGGGAAGATTATCATCTTCATCACAACAAGGAGATTCTTCATTTTCATCATTATTACCGACATTAACGGTTTTATTATTTGAGCCAATTCCAATTCACAGATATTCAATTACAAGAGATTTAAAACAATTAGGTTGTATTGTCTTTTCATGCGCAAGTGGTTCCGAATTAATAAAATTAACAAGTGGTAATATTGCATTTGATATCATTTTTACATCAACTGAATCCCAAAGATTGAATTCGATTGATCTGGTTAAACTAATCAGGCATACCAATTCTTTGAATACCAGTACAACAATTGTTGCATTAACATCATATTCAAAAGATACTCAAACATTAGGTGTTTTCGATTACATGATTGAATATCCAATTACGAGAGATAAATTAAAAGACGTCATCACAAGTGTTCAAAATGCAGGCATTAATACAGAAGAAGCCATTGTTACAGATACAGAATAAATGATTTGATGAATAATTTAGGTTTGCGAAATATTTTTTTTTTAAATTTTTTTTTAATATTTATACCAAAATAACTGAAAAAAATTAATTAAAAGCGTAATTGTAACAATATTTTATAATAAAGTAAGAAATTAAAGAAACTGAAATATGCGTGAATAAAGCAAATGAATTTGATTGATGGTGCATATCATTTATAACTTCGATTAATCGATGCTTTAATGTAATAAATGAGAAATTCTTAGCAACATGGAGTTTAGTTCTTTTTGAAATGTTATTAAGCTCATCATCATTTAAGCTTTTAACCCATTCCAAAACATCTTTCCATTTATCAATATTCGAATCTACTGTAAATCCCGTAAATTCATCTTTATTGTCAAAAAAATTAACAATTGTTTCCAATGGACCTCCAGAATTATCAGCCAACACAAGTTTACCCATACGCATTGCTTCCAAAGGAACAATTCCAAAATGCTCATTTGCTGGAGTATATAATAATAAATCACATTTACTAATCAATGCATTTTTCAAATCCGTTGAAACTGAGGTTAAAAATAGAACCTTTGGAGTTTTTGGAAAACCCTTCACCTGCTGGCTTTCACTTCCATCAACCACTTGATAATCAAGTTTTAGGCTGGCACATAACCCCTTTAATTCTTCAAGGTATTCAAGATTTTCTGAAACTCTGGGATCATAACCACCTGAAATAACAATTGATTGAAGATTATCATTAGTACTTTCAATATACTTGTAATAAGAATTTATTGCTAATTCAATATTTTTTTTCCGTTCAAATCTATTGATTGATAAAAAAAACGAATTGTCATTTAACAATAAATCAAGATATTGTAATGATTTTATTGAAGGTTTAGAAGCATCTTCATCAGATGAAACGCAAGGATAAATCACATCTAAATCTTTAGATTTTAATAATTTGAAAGTGTTATATACAATTGATTTTGTAAAGTTTGAATTCACCACAATTTTATCGGCATAGGATGTTGAAACTTCCTCTGTTAAATCAAATAAAAATCTATAAATTGACCGTATTAACGATTCATGCGATGCCAATAATTTATCAGGAAAATGACAATAAAATAAAATCTTTGTATTCCAAGTAAATAAATGTATCAGTGGGATACAATATGATAATTGATCTAGTATAATAATATCATATTTAAATATCTGTAAAGTAATTATTAATTTAAGGGTCAAGTACAATTGTCTTAGAAAAGCAAAAACAATTTTAAACTTACCTTTGAAATTAGTTGGCAAAAAATCTCCGTAGACTTTAACGTCTAATTGGTTAGAAGTAATTTCTTCAAAGCAATGCGTCCTATCACAATGTGAAGTATATATTGTAATATTATTGTTAGCAGACTGTAATGCCATTGCGACATCTACTATCAGACGTTCTGCACCACCTATACCTAGGTCAGGATGTATGAATGCAATTTTGTAGTTATTGTTGGACTCATCAAGTGTCTCGGACATATCAAATTTGTTTAATAGTATTGGTAAATTAAATGAGCTTGAACTTATCTATTACCTATCATATATTATACATTGAATTTTAAACACGTATTTGTAAAACAAAATATAAAATTATGGTAATAATTGCCTAATTGTTTAGCTTATTACTGGAGGTGCGCTTAATGGTTAAGCGTAAAGCTTAACCGACCACTGCACAAACTGCAATAGCTTGCCTCTCACATGCATGAAAAAAAAAAATAATTATAGAATTGAGTTATACAAGTTGATAAGTTTACAAATGTTGAAACATTCGTGACTTTTATCTGAGCAACTACTTGAAGCAATAAAGCAACATTAATAAACTTAGGACGTTATGCTAGTTCCACCTGAAAATTTTTCTATGGTTGAGAATGGGGTTTATCGAAGTTCTAAACTTGATGCTATCAACATTTCATTTTTGAAATCAATTAATTTGAAATCAATTGTATGGATTAATGAGGAAAAACCGTCAAGAGCATTACGAAATTTTATTGGGGAAAATCAGGTAAAATTGTTTCATATGACAAATTCCGGAGCGTTACTAGAAGAAGATGAAATTGTCAATGTAAAGTATCAGGAATGGATGGTTTTAAAACCTGGATTAATATCTAAAGCCATTGAAATTATTATGGATGTATCCAATCAAAACTGTCTGGTTATGGATACCAGTGAAGTGATTATCGGTATTTTGAGGCATATTCAAAGATGGAATTATAGTAGTATTTTAAGTGAATATCGACTTTATGCCAGAAAAACAAGTTATAAGGCAGAAATATTTTTAGAGTTAATTAAACTAGAACTTATTTCAAATGACGAAGATTTAAATGAAGACGAAAATTCGCCATTATCAGATAAAAGGCGAACCGCTGATGGATCAGATTTTGCGGAAACAGATCCATTTGTAGTAATAGAGGTAGATAATATTATTAACAACCATAGTTCAACAGAAGCTATACAGATTCGAAAAAGTCCGAATGAACCTACAAGCAATGATTTCCAAGCTACGTCGCCAGCTATTAGACGCTTGAGTGCCGAACATATCAATTCTCCATCCTCATCCGTGGGACATTTATCTATTTCCACATCTCCCCAGATACCAAAGAATCTTTTAAAGATGGCTGAATTGAGGAAGAATAGAAAGAAACACTCAAACCTTGAACAACAGAACCAACAACAGCAGAAACCACTCATGGATCAGCATCCTCTACATGCCCCTTCCAAACTTACCACCAACCTTTCTGCTTCCGCTCTCAACTCTTATGCCTGGGCCCCTGTTTCTACGACACAGAATTTCTCTTATTCTCATGAAACCCCTACGAATGTTGAGTTTCAATGGGCCCTGTACCAACCACGTATCAACGGTGCTGTTGTTGCACGCCCAGGCTCCACTCATAATGCCCGCCCTATGAACACTACTATTCGTGTTCGTCTCCCTCCAACCGCTGGCCTTCCGCTGTGGTTTTTAGAACTCCGTAGCCAATGTGAGACCCAATGCTCCACTACTATAAGCGTCAATCGCTCTGCATGACTAAGGGTCGTGTGGTATGGGGAATCTGGTGAGGAGCGGATCTGAGAAATATATTTTATTTTGATGAGCATGAAAGTAAAGCTTTAATGTAACTGTTCTATATTGAATTATGACTTAGTAATTAATTAATTAATCTCAGTAATAAGCTTGTTGAATCATATTTTGAGCGTTTCCCTTACTTTCGAATTTAACATTCAGTTTGAAATTTCACACTCCTTTTCTCTAAAAAAAAAATATTCACTCACACTGGCGGATAAAAAAATTGTTAAATAAAGTTTTTAATCTGATCATTTTTATTGCATAGTGATTGAACTTATACCGTGCAACTAGTTAATATGCCCAAACGAAAGATTGCTCTACCGCAGCTTCAGCCAAATTATGTTTCCAATCAACCCAATTTGAATCAAGTGTCTCGACAAAATTCAAATCCTCAATTTAAAGTGCTTGCAATTAAAGAAGAAATTAATTCTAGTAAGGCGACTACTAATACAAGTAATAACACCAATGAATCATCATTGGCATCTTCTGAAGATTCAAATGATCAACACGTCAAGCTAGGTATTTTACCCTCAAATCTGGTAAACTCATCTGTTGAACATAAAAACAATAATGTATTCAATCAAAAGAATAAGCAAAATGATTTACCAAAAGTGATAATGCTACCTGATAGTTTACAAACTGGGACGAAGAGGAGGAGAGTTGTTAGAGCTTGTGATCGTTGCAGAAAATTAAAAATCAAATGTTCTGGAGATTTACCCTGTATTCATTGCACTGTTTACAGTTATGAATGTACATATGATCAACCCAATAGATGTAAAAAGAAACCAGAACCCGCACGACCTGGAAATATTCATAGTATAAATGAAAATTCTAATACAAATACAAACATAAACATGAATATAAATAATCTCCAACGGTCAAGTTCTTCCAATATTAAACCTGCTAATACCAACACTAATAAATCCAATAGCTTTTCAAAAGGTAAGTTTGGCTCACTTAGTAGGTCAGCTCAAATTAGCTCAAATACGAACAACAATAATTCCAATTCAATTGATAGGTTTAACTCATCAACAGTTTCAGTTTTGGCTTCTTCAAATCCTGAACTATTTAGTAAATTAACGGATCGTTTAAAGCTATATGACGATATTCTGCATCGTTTATTACCTGAAATCAAATTAACAGATTTAAATGATAACCCAAAACCAATCAACCCAATGAAATTGATGTCTGCATTAAATAAGATGAGAGATATGGGTAAGTCTATTTCAAAATCTTCTAGTAAACAAATTGCTAAAGTGTATGATTCTTTACCTGAAATGCCATTACCCCATTTACCAATTACCAAATTACCTCCAAATTCTTATACTAATACCAATATCACTAATATTAATAGTAACAACATTAGTCAACCAATACCTTTAAGACAGTCAATTTTAAACAAACATCAACATCAAACACCTTCAACAAGCCAAACCCCCGATTTAAATAGCCCATATCAAGGTATCGATGGTTCATTAGAATCTTCAATGGGCAAAGAAATCAAAATTATTTTACCATCAAGAGAAATTGCACTTGATTTGATTACTAAAACTTGGGAAAATGCGTGCGTTTTATTTAGGTTTTATCATAGGGTTGCATTCATTGAAGACTTAAATGAATTATATGATACAGATCCAAACCAATACACCAATAAACAACAAAGGTTTTTACCATTGGTTTACTCAGTTATGGCATGCGGTGCTCTGTTCTATAAAAGTGATGAAAATACAAATCATTCGAAACGTGGTTTAAATGATGATGATGATGATAATTATAATGATAATGATAATGATAATAATATTAGTAATAACAGTAGTACGATTAATACACCAAATATTTCAAATAAAGATTATATTCAAAGGAAAGATTTTGAAGATGAAGGTTATAAGTATTTTATTGCAGCGAGAAAATTGATTGATATTACTGATACAAGAGATACCTATGGTATTCAAACGATTGTTATGTTAATTATATTTTTACAATGTTCTGCAAGACTATCCACTTGTTATGCATACGTTGGTATTGCGCTAAGAGCTGCATTGAGGGAAGGCCTACATAGAAAATTAGATTACCCATTTAATCCCATTGAATTAGAAATTAGGAAAAGATTGTTCTGGACAATTTATAAAATGGATATATATGTTAATACAATGTTAGGGCTACCACGAACTATTAGCTCTGATGACTTTGATCAAGATTTACCAATTGAATTAGATGATGAAAATATTACTGTCAATGGTTATAGATTTGACAGACAAGGCGATAGGTTATCAAGTTCAGGTATTGCAAATGCTCATACAAGATTAATATTTTTAATGAAAGAAGTCGTTACAAAGCTTTATCCAATCAAACCAAAAAAGTTATCAACCATTAATTCAAATGCACATAATATAACACAGAGTGATCAGAGTAATGATAATAATTTACATATTAATTCAAATTTGGATACTGATGGAAATGATGAATATAGTGAAAGAAATAGAAATGATTTAATGAGAAATAATTTTGTTTATGATTTAGAATTAAAATTACAAGATTGGATGAACAGTTTACCATTGGAACTAAAACCCGGTGTTGAACCATCTGGCCAATATTTAAAAGCAAACAGATTATTGCATATGTCTTACTTACATGTAAAAATCATTCTATATAGACCATTTATTCACTATATCTCTGCAAATGTTAAATCAGTATCATCAACTGATTTAGCTTGTATTGAAAAAGCTAAAAATTGTATAAATGTTGCAAGGATTGTTGTTAAATTATCAGAAGATATGATTAATAAGAATATGTTAAGTGGATCTTATTGGTTTTCGATTTATACAATTTTTTTCTCTGTTGCATGTTTAGTTTATTATGTTCATTTTGCACCTTCAATAAATAGGAATGGCCAACCAGATTCAGAATATATTGCAATTAAAAAAGATGCAGAAAGTGGTAAGCGTGTTCTAGATATTTTAAAAGATAGTAGCATGGCAGCTAGAAGAACTTATAATATTTTAAATGCTTTATTTGAACAACTGAATAGAAAAACAGCTAGAGCTGGTGTTGGTAAAACCCAGTTTGTCCCCGCTCATATGGGTTCTTCTGAATACAAAACGAAACAACAACAACAGGAACCACCGCCACCACCAGAACAACTATTGCAAACAAAAGTGCAACAATCTCAGAATTTACCACCAACATCTCAGCAACAAAAGACAGCTTTCCAGCCTGGTCCAAATCCAAATTCTTCAAAATCATGTCAATATGCGAATATCAATAATATAAGCTCAACATTTCAAACTGATGATTATTCAAAATATCCATCCAATAATGATAGTATTCCAACACAGATTACACCAGTCGATAACAAGATTGAAAACCAGGCAGGTTTAAGTAATGATTCTCAATCCATTAAAATTGAACAAAATTTATCGAAATCAATTTCAAACATATGCACACCATTTGATAGGCAACCATCATTTACAGATTTTACAAGCACTTTTGTTAGTGACAATGTTAATAATGATATCAAGGGTAATGAAAATGATATTAATAGTGATACTAGTACGAATTTAAAAAATCGTAAAAAAGATGGACCGGAAGGGTTTAATGATATTACAGAATATAAATATGTTCGTGGCCCAATGGATCAAATGGATATGAAAATTTTTGGTAGATTTTTGCCTCCATATATGCTGAATAATAAAAATATCAATATCGAAAATGAAAATGATGCAAATAAAGAAATTGAAACAGATTTGATTAATAAAGCAGATAGTAGTATAATTTTACCTCCAACTGCTAAAATTGAAGCAATTAAACATGAACGACAAAGTTCAGTTTTCGAACCATCTTTAGGATTATTTACATTTGTTAAAGATCAAGCAAATGAAAATGAAGATGAGTTTCATAGCGAAAAGAATAATAAAGACAATCGAAATAAACGTAAATTTATGAATAAAAATTTAGCATTCAATCAAAAGAACGAGATGGTTGATCCATTAAGTGAAAGGAATGATGATACTATAAGTAATTGGATTGATGATGATTTACTAGTTTCAACAAACGATTATTTTAATCAAGTTACCGCAGCTAATGCAATTCCATCAGGATTATCTACAGTTTTTCAAAGTGAAAATGATAAAAATAATTTAGTTTTTTCAGATGAGACAACAAGTGGCGTTACTAGTGCTGGTGAGAGTAAAGATTTGATTGATGATGAACATTCAAATGTTGAGAATAATGCAACCATTGAAGTACCTAGTAGATTTACTAGCATCGAAGGTATTGGTATGCTTGATGAATTAATATTTGGGAGCGAGTGGGATAATCCTAATAATAGCAATAATGCAACTGTAAAGACCGACGTTAATAATGATACAAAGGGTAATAAATAATAAGCCATGTAGTTTAATGTATAATTTAACAATGTATTTTAGCTTTAAATTGAACTTTTGAATTTAATTAAATTGTGACACATTTAGAATCATTTACAAAAAGATGCAATTTGATGAGCAATGAAATTGTAGAATCTTCTACCTCTAAAGGGATCTGAAATTTCAGAAATTCGAAAGATCAGGGATATACCTTTAGCTGGTAGCAATGGAAAGGTTAATAATATATAGAAATACAGCTACTGGCCTTTCCTTATCTCAATGAACTATTTTCTGGTTGTTTCATAGCTAATGATTATGTTGCAGCGAAATTGGTAAGGTACTTTTTGTTGTCTTTTCAGTATGCTGAAGTGGTATATGGACAAAATTCAATTTGGCAGCGAAATTGGAATTCTGGAATTCTGGAATTCTAGTTTAAAAAAAATAATCCATTGCGAAATGCAAGTTGTATGCTAAAAAGTTATGTTTTGATGATTATTAGTATGTTACTTATCTTTTGTCTTTTTAATTAATATGGGATATTCATCCGTGTTCAAAATTCAATTTTGCCACGAATTTGGAATTCTGGAATTCTCACTTTGGCATCGATCGATCTATTTTATTCTCTGTGTTCATTCATTCCATCCGGTCGGTTTAATATTAAAAAATTATTTGAAATTATTTCTACTTCGATAATGCATGAACAAAAATAAAAATAAATTAGTAATTTATATTTCCATGTATGCTTCATAACCTATTCATTAACTGTATATATAGTAAAAAAAAATAGTTTATTAAAGATCTGTAATTTGCAATTCATGCATGAAAATAGTACTGTTTAACGTTTAGTCTAAAAATATTGTAATGCTTAAAAACCAGCATAGAGTTGATGATTTAGTGAAACATTGATCTCCTTGAATTGCATTTAATAAATTAACTAACCACCTTGCAAAAGTAAAATAATTATTTCAATTTTTCAAAATAATGTTTGCTTTAGAGACTAGATTAATTATTATATATATTAAAAAACTTAGCAGAAGTCAAATACGACTTTCATTTCGGAGAGGAATTACTTTGTTTTAAAGGCTTCAATAGGAATAAAAAGATCAGAGATCCATTTGTTTTTTTTCCTTCCGAGATTTTGGAAAATATGATATATATATGATCATACATTAATATTATCAGTTGTCCGTGATATTATTGCAAATAATGTTAACCTGGCTATTGATTAAGTTGCAACCTAATCATATATGACATAAAGAGAAGTTGGATATAGTAATGTCTATAAACATACAGAGTTTTCCAATGGTTCTCATAACTGTTATTATTCAAAGTTATAACATTTATGTAGTAAAAAGTAATTGAAATACTGTATAATCTATTTATAGCTTATTCGTATTTTGGGATAAAGGATATTAGTATAGCCTCTAGATGTATAATTAAGTATATCCATAAAGTTCTCTATATGAGGTATATATATAAAGGTTTATAGGGTAAAAGAGGAAGACTGGAAATATTGATAACCTGCAAACCAACGATCGGCTAGGTGGTCAACGGTTGGTCGTGTATGTCACACTGATGAAAGGTGGATCGACGCGGAATAGAACTTGCTTCATATCTATTAAGGTATTTGGTGGAATATACCTTAACAGTAATATGATTATATACATATATACAACAATGACATAAAAGCATTGAGTTTGGTGAAATTCTGCGTTTTGTCAACGAGCATTCGACGAGGAATTCCGTTCTTCATTTATTAAAGTTGTTTATCATCTTCTAAACATAGAATGGGATCATATATAGCTTAGATACTTTCGGGGACCCGACACGTATATATATCTGGACGTATAGTTAATTAAGATTTTATATATTAAATAAGTATTGTCATTAGACGGACAGTGAACGAAGGAATGTTTAATGCATACTAAAATTCACTTCTGTTATTTAATTATGATTCTATATTGGAATCAATTGGAGAATAGTGATGAGGTTCTAAGATCATCATTACTTATTGGGAAATTAAGAGATTACGCTATAATAATGAAATAATCTACCGAGGAACTAAGTTAAGTACTAAATGGCATGGATGTATACAAATTAGATATTACACTAAGAAATATTATGACAGGGAATGATATAGCATAATGTTAAATGGAACATTATTAGGAATGATAAAGGTTACATATGTAGACATCGATTCACAAACTATTTACTTATACATTATAACATTTAGGGAAGCACTGTGTATTTTGCGATTGCATCTTAGCATCTTCACCAGGTCCGCTAATAACAATCGTGGTAAACATTGCATAATACTACAATATTGTACAAATAAGCAATGACGTGTAAACTTTTTCTCTCTTTTTTAAATTTTCTGCGTAAACGAGAGATAAGCTGAGTAAAATAAAATCGACTCAAATCTTACAGGAAAATAAAAAAACAAAAAGAGTGCCCGCTTTAATTGTTTGTTAATACATTACGTATATATATATATTTGTGCATTATTAAGTACGTTGTTACCAATTAATATAAATAATTTTTCTTTTTTATTCCAAGATCTTCTCATCCTCTAATTCGCAGAACTATTATATATATAAACATATATATATTATATACTATAATAATCGTTAAAAATATAATTAATTTATAAATAAATAAATAATTAATTAATTAATTAAAAAAAAAATAATCCTTTCCCTTTCCCTTATGAAAAATACACATTTAAGCGCTCTATTGTTCATTATATGCATAATATTAATGCGTTATATATATATATATATATATATTAATTTTTTGCCTTTCTTTTGTTGAAGATCTTCTATTTTCTTTCTAGCTTCATTTCTTTGATAAACTTTGAATAAACATTTCTTTTTTTTCTCTACTACAAAAGAAATTATTTGTTTGTATTAGCTTACAAAAAAAAAGACTTGATATTAAATTATTACTATATTAAATATACATAATATAGGAACGTTAGTATTAATTAATTCAGCGCAAAGTCCATCAGTTATTTAAATTCCAATTATCGAACAATAGACCTGCAGATTTTTATTGTTGCTTTTTCTTTCACAAATTTAGTTAATTATTTTTTATATTTTGATTTAAACAATAAAATTTTTATATTAAAATATAATTAATCTCCGTTCGTCAAGTTATATATATATATCAAATTAGCTTTTAAATTATTGAAATTTCAACAAACCTTCAACACATTTTCAATTTCAAAGTCCCCCAAACTGGTTGAGCCATTTTCTTTCCTTACCCCATTCTACACATACAAACACACACAGAAATACTCATATAAATTATTTCTATCTTTTATTGGTATTTATTTCTTATTTAATATTTACCTTAATTTATTTCTTCAACTTCACCCCCATTTGCTCATATTATACCCAAACATTAGTGTGTCACAATTTCTCTTTAAAAAAAAGTTGCCCTTTTCGGTTAATTTCATTAATATATTGATTTTATAAAATACTGTCGATTATTCAATATTTATTCATCTCACATTTCAATGTTATCATTTTCTGATCTATTAATTATTTTTAATTAAAGAACAAAGTTATATTTAAGTTTTTCTAGTCAAATTTTAATCTAAAACTTATTTACTTCAAGTTTTTTGTATTCCTCTCAATCCCCTACAAATTTAATTATTCAAAACATTTTTTTATTAATAAATACCGAATTTAAATAAATTTTAAGTCATGTTAAATTCCCAATTTTTTCAAATAGATAATAATAATAATATATCAACTTCAAATAAGGATAATAACATAAAAAATAATACTACTAATAATATAAATGATAATAACGATAATGATAATCAAATTGTTAATAATAATACCACTCGTAATAATAATTCTTTATTTGAAAATCATCATATAAAACCTGTTCATATTAAACTGATAACTGAAAATATAATTAATCCAGATTCATATGAAAATGAAAATGAAAATGAAAATGAAAATAAATCAGACTATATTTCTAAAGATGAGAATAATAATGCTAATAGTGAACTTAAAGCAATATCAACAGACACAGAAATCAATAAAATAGATACTGTTATTAAGACTAATAGCAATAAAAATTCTGCCCTCAAAATTGATGCTAGTACTAATGCTAAAAATAAAAAAGTTCCAAAAAACTTGAAAACTCAAATAAAAAGAAATGAAACCAAACCTGATCCCAGACATAAGAGAAGAGATCTTGTAAAATCTCAGAAAAAACCTCAGCAAAAGATTAATAATAACAATGATGAGTTAGAAGATAGAAATTCAATAAACGTTGCACAGCAACAAAAATTAAAAAATTCATCTATAAATTATCAACAATTCATACCCCCTCAACCACCCCATTTATATTCCCAAGTTAATAACAATTTAAATGGAATAAATATGAATCAATATGGTGCATATACATTAGGAAATTCTTATGCACCTGGTAATCAACATTCGAATAATTTTTCAAGGCTGAACTCAATTGTTGAAGATCCAAACTACTCAATTGGTAGCAGGAGAAATTCTGCTTTTCCAAATATAGATGTTTCTTCAACTATTAATACACCAGCTGATATGAACTTTTTCTTCCCAAACAATACATTTTTTTCTGGAAATAATTCCAATAATCCTAATACTATGACTAATAATGATAATACCACTACTACCGCTACCACCAATACTACTACTAATAATAATAACAATAATACTTCTTCTTCTACTACTACTGCTACTACCACCAATACTAATAATAATAATAATAATAATAATAATAATAATTCGAATTTTGTTTTTAGTTCAGCTTTGCCCAATTCTTTTCCAATGATTTATGGATCAACATCACAGCAAAGGTTATCTTTTGATCAAAATAATCCTAATTATTATGGATATGCGGATGCTTCATTTTATTCAGATTTGCCAAAAGAATATTCATTCGGAAATTCGAACAATACAACAAGTAATATAAATAAAAATTCAATAATTAATAGTATCGCCCCAATTCAAGGCAATTCAAACATTGGCTTTGTTCAACCTTTTATATCTGATAAATATTTAGATAACAATTCACAGGATCACCTGATTTCAGCGAGAAGACCCAGTGAGCAACTAGATCCATTTGCTCCATCTATATCTAAGAGCCAATCACAATCGCAGTCCAAATCTTTAACTGGTCCATCTAATAATAGAGGTTCAATCAATTCAAATATTTTGACCTCATCCAATACAAATTCAAACACAAATTTTATCCCGATTTCATCAAATGTATCACAATTAAACAATTCTTTACAACCTTTATCTTTGATTTCTCCAGCATCAGCGGTTTCAAGGCAAGGAAGCGTTTTTGTAAGGAAATTTCCATCTTTGGTTCCATATTCTAATGATTTTAATACTAGTGAATTTGATTCATTCTTGAAAAGAGACTCTAATCATGATATTGTTGATACATTGCAATCCGCCCCATTTTCACAGCAAAATCATCCAGATAATTTAAATAATACATCGCTGAAAGCTAACAATGCTCAAATTAAATCTAGAAATAGTTCTATATTTTTACCATTAGTTCCTACAAATAGTTCAGTTTCTTTATCACAATTTTTTGCATCACCAACTCAAACAAATTTTACTCCCGCTGGTATAAATCCAGTCATACAAGAACAACCTGAAAATGATCATCTGAATTTACAGTCATCTACAAGTCCATTGAATAATTTAAAACAACCTTATCAATTTATGTTGCAACATCAAGCATATCCTAATTTATTTTCACAACAACAACAACAATATCAACAACTGCAGCAGCAACAACAACAACAACAACAACAACAACAACAACAACAACAACAGCAGCAGCTGCTAATGCAGCAACAAATGTTACAGCAACAACAACAACAACAATTCTTTCAACAACAACAATTGACACAACAGCGTGATTTGGATGCCGAAAAAGTTTCTGGGAAGGTTACTGATGTGATGGATGATGAAAAGCTCAGTAAATCTGACTCGAAATATCAACGTAAAAACAAAACTAAAACTAAAACTAAAACTAAAACTAAAACTAAAACTAAAAATAAATACAATAACAAATTGAAATCTGAATCGGGGCTTAAATCTAAATTAGAATCTGAGAAGATTTTACCTATTGAATCCAAGTTAGAAACCAATGATAATGCAATCATGCAAAATGTTGAATTTAATGATTCCAATGATAATAATAGATTTATCAATAAAATTGAAACGACGGAAAACGAAAAAGAGACACCGGGACAAAAAAATAATAATGACACTGAAATTTTTGAAGCTGCTAAAATTTATGGGTCAGATGATGACTATATTGAAAATGAACCTAACAAATATAAAAGAAAAAAAGCAAAACGATATACTAAAAGAATGTCTAAATCAATTCAAAAATTAGATTCAAGTCAAGAATCTAAATTAATTGATTCTAACAAATCACTAAAAAGAGAAGATGGTACACCATTAGTAGGTGCAACAAAAGTTGATCAACTTATGTTAATTATTGATGCGAGAAAAAAGGGTGTTTGCGGAAACATTAAACAAACTGATGATGGAACCATAGTAAGATCAAATGGAAAAGAAGAGAAAAATATTTTACCTGATCCAATTGAATTAGTAGGAGGTGTTGAAAAAAATGCAATCAAAGGTGATAAAAGCCATGAATGCAAATTTTGTCATAAAAAATTCACTCAGAATACACATCTTGATGTTCATATGAGATCTCATATGGGAGTTAAACCTTATAAATGTGAATATTGTGGTAAAAGATTTACACAAGGTGGTAATTTAAGAACTCATAGGAGGTTACATACAGGTGAGAAACCATTTAAATGCGATGTTTGTGATAAAAGTTTTAGTCGAAAAGGTAATTTACAAGCTCATGTTTTAACTCATGATAATTATAAACCTTTTATTTGTAAATTTGATGGTTGCAATAAGGGATTTACACAGCTAGGTAATTTAAAAGCTCATCAAAATAGATTCCATTTAGATACAATCAATGAATTATTTAATAAACTTGCCAAATTAAGTGAAGGAAATAATAAATCTTTTGAAAAATTACCAAAAAAAGAACAGGAATTGTTGGATTATTTTTCTGGTTTATATAAAAATCTTAATAAAGGTATTAAAGGTCGTGGTAAAGAAAACCATACAAAGGATACGGAGCATGATACCCCATAAAAAATTATGTACATTAATAATCCATCAAGGGATGGTAAAGAATACTTTTAAATTTTTCTGATTTGTTTTTCTAAAATTAACATTTAAGTTTTTGCTTTCATTTCAACTATATTATAATAATATGATACTATTAACTATTAGCTATTTTCCATTTTACCATTTTTTTTAATTCACCTAATTTATTTTATTTTTTATTAATTCTTTTTTCTGTATGAATAGTGTATATAAAAAAAACTCTTGCTAAGTGTTAACATGGATTTAAACATTTAAATTAAACATAAAAGTCCGGCAGTGCGAAGGAAACAAAACAAAAAAAAATTTGAATTTTTTTTATAAATTTAAGATTTTCCAACAACATGAATTATTTATTTATTGAATTTTTCCATTTTTTTACTTAATTATTGATTAGACTCAGAATATATATAAATTATACAACCGAAATGAGTGATATAGAAAAAAAAGATCAAGTGGCAGACGTTGAAATGGCAAATGCAGACAATAATAACGAAGAAAATAATGAAATTCAAGTAGATCGTAGTAAAATTGAATTATTACCAGGTGCAACAAGTGATGGATTTGCAGCATCATTTCAAATTATTGATGAAGATCATACATTAGGAAATGCATTAAGATATATGATTATGAAGAATCCGGAAGTCGAATTTTGTGGATATTCAATTCCACATCCTAGTGAAAATAAACTCAATTTAAGAATTCAAACGTATGGTGTTATGACCGCAGTTGAGGCATTACATAAAGGTTTAGATGATTTAACTGATTTATGTGTACATATTGAAGAAGAATTTAGTTCAAAAGTTGCAGCTAAGGATTATGGTACTGAAGAACCATAAGATATTTTTAATTTTTATGTATATTATTTAAAAAAAAAGTTTATTTATAGATTTAGATTAATAATTATAACATTATTAAACTATATATAATATCTATCAATACATTAATGTAACAAAGAAAAGAGAAAGAAAAAACAGAATCAAAAAAAATTAAAGTAACTAATAATGATAATTAATGAAATAATTATTTTTTCCCCTTTTTAAGCAGGCACATAACTGCTATATATCATATCCATATAAAATTGAAAAAATAAAGAATGCAAATGATCCATCCAATTAGTAAAAATCGTTGAAATATATTTACCACTTAAAACAGTCAACAAAGTACAAATTAAGTGACCTATAGAGCCACCTAAAATAGCTTGATACCAATTAATAATTGGAATAGGTTTTGTAATAGAATATTCTAAATTTTTAAATTTAAACTTCCAATTTTATTTAATTATATATTTACCTTTTTCAATATCAAAAGGAGTTCCGTTCAATTCAACAATTGCAATTACATCTTCAACTTCTGCTAATTGCTATTCAACACCCAGTGATCTTGATTTGCATTTATACTTTCAAGTAATAAATTAATATCCAAAATTCAAAATAAAATAAATGCACCAATTCTAGTTAAATTTTGGTGATAGTAACGTTATACAAATATGACCTTATTGCACTTGATAAAACTGTCATTAAAACTGTCATTAAAACTAGTGCAGAGAAATAAAAATGCCGAAAACAAAGCCGAAGTTGCTGTTTGTGGATAGCATGTTTATTCTAAAAATAAAATCATTATACATGTATATTCAAAAAATTAAAAACAGGTTGCTTTCGTTTTCAACTCAAATCTATTATTAACAAAATTTCTAATTTACTTTTTTTTCAATAATATTGTTCTATTATATAGTGATTGATTATCATTACAAAAAAGATTAGATAATTCATAAATAAATACATGTATCTTTAAAAAAATCGGATTTAGATGAGCATGCTAAGGTTTTATTTGATTCTTCTAGCGTAATAAACCATTCATAAATAATAAACTGTTTAAAGAGGTCCTGATCTGTTATGTTCAACCAATTAGTAATTAGTTAGTTGAACATAAATTTCCAAAACGACCAACGATCAACGGCATATTTCCCAATTGGGAAATATTGAAATTCGTTAAAAAATAATAAAAGACAAAATAAGAGAGTTTAAAATTTAAAAATAACCTGTTTTTTGTTTTTTCTAATAGTTACTATTAATCAAAACAACACCTGTAACATGAAGGATTTCAATGGCTGATAGATTAAAGATAATTAGTCGGATATGTATATATGTATATAATATTTAATAACTTGATATTTAAAATTTTTCACATGAAAGAACACGTCGATCGACGGGATACCCAAACACAGCCGTAAAACACTCTATACTTTATACTTTCTTTATACATGAAAAATAAAATAAATACGTTATTTTAAGCAAGAAAGATAAATAGCAAGAAAAATTTTTCTCATCTTTTTTTCATCTTTCCCTTTATCTAGGAATAATTTTTTCTTTATTTTTTTTTCTTTTTGTTTCTTTTCACTTCACTTCATTTCATTTCTTTTCCTTTTCTTCAGGATTAATTTTAACTCAATACATATTTCTATTAACTAGTTCAATCTATCAGAAAAATTTAAATAATATACTATAAAATGGGTTACGAAAACGATAATAGAGGTGCTTATAGATCTTACGGTGGTGTTGATAGAAACAGATTTGGTAGAGACGAAAGACATGGTAACTACGAAAATAATAATGGTGGTTATAACAGAGGTGGTCGTGGTTCATTTAGTAGAGAAGATCGTGAATTCGGTTCAAATTTACAAAAGCAACATTGGGATTTAAATACTTTACCAAAATTTGAAAAAAATTTTTATAAAGAAGATCCAAATGTTTCATCAAGAAGTGATTCTGAAATTACTTCATTTAGAAATGAAAATGAAATGACAATTCAAGGTCATGATATTCCAAGACCAATTACATCATTTAAAGAAGCAGGTTTCCCAGATTATGTTTTAAAAGAAGTTTTAGCTGAAGGTTTTGAAAAACCAACTGGTATTCAATGTCAAGGTTG